>CAJRST010001113.1:2230610-2254851 GCA_907169785.1 Menidia menidia | reverse complement strand
TTGTCGTGCTTTTGGGTTCTCTGTTGCCTGGACCAGTGGCCGTGACACATTGGGGGCTGCCTCCTGCTGTTTTGTTACCCACAGGGTCACGGTTTGTCACCGAGTACATGAGCACTACTGCCCCTTTTGTGTTAGCCTGCTCACCACTAAGGCAGTTTCATTTTAAGATTTCCACCTGAACAAACAGTCAAATTCAGCCTGTAACAACTTGTGAATGTGAGAAACTTGGAAAATGAACCCTTAGACCAAACAAGAGGACCTGAAATATTTATTAATGACACAAAAAGTTGTAATATTACTATTTGACTTTATAACTTTGATTTAATAGTATATACATACTGCACGCACAACCTACAAAGAGGTTTAATGACCAATAATGACAGCGTTTGGTTTTGTATAAAGCCATACAAATTATTAACTGTGTTGCAGCCCTTGGCGTGACACAGTGTCACACAGGGTGCCGTGCTGTTTTTCTGTTAAACCCGCTGGAGATTATAAACAAGCTTCGAGGAAAACTTTGAGAAAACCGATCCTTTGCTTTAAGAAGATTGTTAAAAGACACAAAGAGAAAGAGAGGATGAGAGATACAGGATCACCTGTTTTTAAACTATAAAGAGACAGCTGAAAAAATCCTGCAGAAATGTGAGGTTAACATAAACCCACACGGTTTTCGTTATTTTCGCCTTTTTTGATCAAATAAAGAAGATTTCAGGTTAACGACAGCAGCTGCGCTGCGTGATCAACAACGCTGACATTTTAAATAAAGGATGACAGAATCAAAGGAGGCGTTTTGTAGCCATGTGACCCAACACGATGTACCGCGGAAGATTCTGGCATTTGCAATTTATCACAAACAGGTAAAACATTATGAATCCAAACATCTGGGGCGAGTGGGCATGAGATAAAACAAAAAGGATTTTTCTATTCACCCTCATAGCGGCAGCTCATCCTGTGCTGTTGCTGAATCATGTGTTGTCCAGCAACGCAGAACCAGTGTTGTCTGTCACTAATAAGCTAGACACCAGTTCAATGAGCAGAATTGACTTGGGGGAGAGGCAAAGTGCATCGGCTAATTCCCTCAGTGCAGGCGGTCAGTTATTGATTAGACTCAAGATCACTCTACAGCCTCTACACATACCTGATAGAGAGGCATTAGATCAGTGTCTTTAACACTCATAATGCCACTTGTATCATATTATTAGATCCTTTTTTTTTTTTAATCTGAGACTATTTAATGGTAAAAACTTTGGTCAAAACCCTGTTTACTCAAAACAATCAGTGACAGCTTATCACTTAATACAGGTTTATTTTTGTTTATATTTTTTAAAGGAAAAAATAAAGACTTCTAAGTAAAATTCTCTGTATTTTTCCTTGGATCGGGCTTTAAATGGTTCAAATGAAAATGAGCTTAACAAGGTTCTGCTAGATGAACATTTCCACAAGTCTGAAAGTTGAACATGATGTCAGAACAAATCTATAATGGCGATGAGATACTTCAAATATTTTTCTGTCTGACACAATATGTAATCTGCTCGTCCTGATTCCGACCAAAGTTTGCTACCAGGCACAACACACACATACACACACACACACACACACATACAGCTTCAAGGCAAAAGCTCTGAAAGTTAAATGAAGGCAACATAAAGGATGCCCTTTGCTGTCGTGGGTTGTAAAACAGGGACTGGGTTGGTAAAACAGCTCTGAGCTGCATGGGAAATGGGGTTGTGGAGGAACAAATGCTCTTCTCCAGAAACATTCCAGACCTGCTAGACATGCGGAGATCATAAATAAATAATGAAGAACACGAGGAACATCCGTCATGCTTACAGCGAGATAAAACTAGTGTGGTGTTAATAGTGTCTACGGGAGCACATGACATCTGTTTTCACATCAATTCGAACTCCTGCTGTGTTTTCATATTGTACTGTACAACAATTAATTATGCAAAATACTGTATGTTATGTATTATATAGAAAGACCTCTTAACCTGTATTTTGCACAAACCTGGTGCAAGAGTATAGATGAGATTTTCTATTTCATATCTTGGTTTAGTCCATGTTCAGATGAGGCCTGTGGTGTTTAAACAAAACATCGATCTGCACCACAATCTCATCAGGTCTTTGAAAAAAGAGGATCATGTGCACCCATCAATGGACGAGAGAATTTGGAAATTTGGTTTTGAGGGGAGAACTTCAGTGGCTGAAGAACGTTAAGGATAGTTCACATGTAATAATGGTTTATAATACAGCAAAATGTTCTGACTTCTTCTATTTTAGCCAAAAAGTTTGCTCCTCTGCTCCTCCTCCAGAGTAGGGACATAACAAAGCTATGGAGACTCATGGTCAGTGTGATCTCTGTGTTGTCTTGTTGTTGAGAGATGGTACACCAAAATGGTTTGGAGCCAGCCAAACTGTGTCACCTCAGTCTCGAGTCATTTACGTGTTCACAGACTTCCGTAATGTTGCTTGATCTCATTTGAGTACACTCTGTATGTCTCGTTTTTTATTTTTACCCGACACCTATTCACATGTTAACTGTCAGGACTGACGTGTGGTCTCGGTCGTGCTGTATCTGAGCACGTTCATCATGTTTCTAAAGCCCTCTAAACTCCAACCGAGCCGAAGGCTCAGGGAGAAGGGGGGGCTGGAAAACAGAAAAAGGCACAATGGGAGAGAGAACAGGAGACACTCAAGGGGGAGAGGAAGAGCGAGCCAATACGGTGAGAGAGAGAGAGAGACCCTGTGCACAGACACAGCGAGAGAGAGAGAGAGAGAGAGAGAGAGAGAGAGAGAGAGGGAGCAGGAGATTCCCGCTGAGGGAAAGAGAGGCTGAATGTGAGAAGCAGCGAGAGGAGAGTGGAAAGCAGAGATGCACTCAGCTCCCGGTCACCACTGAGGACGACTCAAACTTGACAACCTGAATCCCACCTGGAACCTTTTCTGATGGAGGACGGATCATCCTCCTCCTTCTTTCCTCTCTTTTGAGTTGTTTTCGCTTTTTGGAAGTGCCAAGACACGCCAGAAGCAAGCGGGAACGTGGACGGCTTGTGAAGGAACGTGGTCTGTGCTGGTTCTGGGAAGATGTGGACGGAGAGTGATCGGCATTTTCCACCGAGGGGCAACGGGGGGGAAAACGTATTAATGGAATATTGAGAAAACTCTGGAGGACCTGCATGGTTTTTCGTGAGAAGTGGAGTATTTTTTTCAAAGGTTTTT
Organism: Menidia menidia; assembly: GCA_907169785.1. Classification (NCBI taxonomy): domain Eukaryota; kingdom Metazoa; phylum Chordata; class Actinopteri; order Atheriniformes; family Atherinopsidae; genus Menidia; species Menidia menidia. The sequence continues at coordinate 2,251,633 of CAJRST010001113.1, read as the reverse complement.
CGACCAGCAAACTGACGGATCGTGCGGAGAAAAAAGCAGAGGATGTTTAGTGACATGTAGGCACACATGTCAAACAGCATCATGTTCATCATCCATCTCTGTCACCCTCCCAGGTGCAGGGATGAGATCTCATGAGGAAACCAGGACGATGGAGGATTTTCACACGTGTTTGATGGCGCACACACTGTTCAGTTGAATTTTTGAAAGTCTGCCATTTGGGGAACCGAAACTCTCAGAAGTCGTAACTTTCATGAAGACTTCTGTCAATCTGATCAGAGGACATCTTATGAAGTTTGTCCTACAGTTTTCATATCTTCCCTAAAGTTTTAAAAGAAACTGCTAGCTGGAAACTGATTCAAACATATTGAATTCTTTCCTGCTTCAATCCCGATCTGATACATTTAAGATGAAGACTAGCCAAAACTTGGAGGGAATCTTTAGTCCGACGATGAGTCTTTTTTTCCCCTTTTTTGGTTAAGGCATGAGTCACAATCAGTCAAACGTTTGGAAGAACCCATCTTTTTTTGTTTTGTTTTCATGGCCTTAGGTGATGAAGTTAACAGAGCATTCCCGTTTTTCCTCTTGCGCTTTGAGATGAAACATCTGCTCTTTTTGTTTCCCTCTGAGGGGATCATCTGTTGGCATTTTAGGGCCTAAGTTTCCTCTGAGGTGAAAGAATAAATCAGTTATGCGTCGCATTGAATAACGGTCTGTAACGCAATGTGGGAAGTGACCCGAGGTGTTTACGCACGGAACGCAGGTGAACGATGATCCGACTTTCCGCTTTCTGGCCCTGCTCGGACTCCATTTCCTGGAAGTAATCTGGAGACGTTTAGCTTTGGCGTTACCATGAACCTGAGGGGAGGCAACATGTCAGAGCTGATCTCCAACACTGACCCCTGGCCGTCGTTCGGATTGGAGGAGAGCAACGCCACCAGTTGGGGTTGTCAGCGCGTTGGCGTTGGCGGCGGGGCCCACAACTGGTCGGGAGGGGCCCCCGGCCCCCGCTGCCCGGCTGCCGGACAGAGCAAGAACTGGGCGGCGCTGCTGATCCTGGCGGTCATCGCCGTCACGGTGATGGGGAACATCCTGGTGATCCTGGCCGTGTCCCTGGAGAAGAAACTGCAAAACGCCACCAACTATTTCCTGATGTCGCTGGCGGTGGCCGACATGCTCCTGGGCATCCTGGTCATGCCGGTTTCCATGGTGACCATCCTCTACGGTAAGCATCCCGAGGCCGCTCACCCCCGGGCTTTGTTCAGCTTGACATTTAGCGGGTTGACCAACTGTTTGGTGACTTTGCTTCTCTCTGGAGATGAGTTTTTTTGTTGTTGTTTTTTCCATTTGTGGAAACATGAACTCCGTCTCTTTCCGCTTTGTCGCTCAGAAATGCTGTGAGTTCGCCGTTTAGAGCGGCTCGATCTGTTTTCTGCGGCTGATTCGCAGCAGCCTGAACAGTGGTTGTTAGAATTCTTGTTAGAATTCTTGCCCGGCTCTGTGGTGGCGGTGCACGACAGATGGAGAGCAGCAGCGAAGGAGGTATTCAGGGCTGTTGTTGACAATGATGTGTTTATTTTTGCTGATTCGGTGGAGAGAGAGAGGGAAAAAAAGTGGCACAATAAGCATCCATCCAGAGATGAATGAAAAGGCTTGGGGGGCCGAGATGCAGCAACATGAATTTCCATATTTTCCAACGTATACCTAAATGTTCCATACACACTGTACATACAAGCAAAAATGGCTTGATAATGATGGCATTTTGGAGGGCCTGGGGGGTCCCCTTTGCTGTTTATGACAAACTTTCAATCCTCCATCCTCTTCCCTGTCTTCCACACGGCAGATTCCAGTGCTCACCGGTATTATTTGCCCCAAAAGCCAGCCAGTTTATACACATGTGGAGGATAGTGTTTGCCAGTTCACGATCGTTCGGTGAAAATTAATGGTGTAGAATTTCTCCTCTGCCTTTATTCCCCTCCGGAAAGTGAGAATCCCCAGCTTTCCGTGCCAGGACTCACTCACCTCATTCACAGCTTACATGAAAAATAAACATAAAGCCGACTCAGCGCGCTTTTTCGGTCACGCTAATGATGAGTGTGAGGAGGAGGCAGACGAATCTCCGGAAGGTGCCGGAACAACAAACTTCACGTGACGTCGGAAAATGAAATGTTTCTCAGAAGACTTACCTCCCAAGTGAGCACGTTATTTAGTTTTTTGCGACTATCGATGGGGCATTACAAACATTTATTTGTTCGACAATGTGAATACCCCGCACAATTTTTAGTTCTTGGGCTCCCACCTGTCCAGACACCACGCTGTCCCTGGATCAGCTCAGCGTAGAATGTCAGCAGCGAGCCAGGAGAAAATAACTACACAGTGAAAACACTAATTAAAAGTTGTGCGGTCAAGTTGCCCACAAGCGTCCAGAGGTCGGCTAACTTTTAATTCTCTGTCAGATTGAGAACTTATAGGGAAATTATGCAAAACTTTGACTTGAAGGTGTTAAAGGTGCAGTCTGTCCATTTACATGAGACATTCATCTTCTTGTGAATGAAGTTTTCCTCAATCAAAATAAAGAGAGTTATGATTCGTGGCGCTGAAGCCTTTGATTTTTACTTGAAAGTTGTCATCTGAAACAGGTTGGAATGAGAAAGGAGCAGCAGCGGACTTTAATCAGGAACACGTCATCAGATATTACAATGTTGAGGCACAGGAATAATTCAGAGCGACAGCGGCCTAACCTTAAAGTGTGACATCTGCATTTCTGTCAAAACCCCAGAAATCACAAGATTCTGATCTAACAACTTTGAGGAACATTAAAGATAATAACAAAGAAAAACTCAGACATCATAACCGTCAGGTCTAATGAGACGAGTTCGAGAGCTGATTTACATTGTGAACTTAAAAGACTTTATTTACCTCTGGCCTTGATGGAGGGATGTATTTAAGACTCATTTATAAGTTTCTTTAAAGGCATTTCAATGTGCAAAACTACACAACTTGACAACTGTAATCACTGTGCGTAAAATTGCTTTCCTATTATTTTAATTTCTTCAAGTCCATATTTTTTCTCCATATTTTTCAGTGCATTCAAATTAATGTTGCTGTCCTTAAATCAATGTTATCAGTATTAATGTAGCAATGAGTCCAGACAATGTTTTGAGATATTTTTTTAATTAAGGTGAAAACAAGGCCCAATATGACCACAGCTTGTTGACTTTTTTAAGTCTGAGGGTCGTTATGTTTCTGTCCCCGGCGGCCATTTGTTTCATGATCCGTCTGTCATAGTCAGGCAAACAGCACCTGAAGAACCTTTAGTGTGTGCCCTCTTGCCTTATGTGGGGACTTCTGTCATTCTCCAGGAGGTTCAGGTGGCCGTGGGTGATTGCTGCAGGATGCTGCCTGTTTCCCCAGCAGCCCCCCACACACAACACACACACACACACACACACACACACACACACACACACTCTGTCAATCTCTCTGAAAATGTTCTACCACACACAAGCACTTCGTTCATTGTTGCCTCTCTTTTGCTGAGCCTCACTCCTCCAGTCCTCTGTGAGCCCCTGCTCTCATAAGAAGATTAACAAAACCTTAGTGGCAAATTCATTTGCATGGGAAGCTGCGTGGTAAATTAGTAAGAAAAGGAGCCCGCTTCCTAGAGAGCGACCTCCCCTCTCCCTCGTTGGTTTTAAGAGAAGACAAAAGAGCTAGTAAGCCATGCCAAAGCAAGACAAACAAGGGCTAGGTCAATATCTCACATTTATGAGGATATGTTTTGTAATTCCAAAATGAAACAATATTTTTATCGAATGAGAGGTCATGCAGACCCAGGAGATGGAAGACCGAAAAGTAATCAAAGCAAAAAGCATCAAATTCAAGCAAAGCAAGCCAAATAGACAATTTCCACCAAAGATAATAATATCAATAACAACCCAGGATCTTGGCCACCTCCTAATTCTCTAAAAGTTTAAATGTTTTTTTAATTGTAAATGACTATCATGGCTCAAAGTATATCAACTAACAAGAACTCAATTATATTTAAAAAAAACATTAGAAGGAAGGATCCTTGCTTGAAAAATTCCTAACCCTGATATGAAAGACAGAAAAAGAAATAAAAAGTTTTGGAACATCTGGAACACATTTCAGATCTTAAAGGTGCAGAATGACCACACGTATGTGCAAAATGACAACAAAGACATGTAACAACTACAAACACAGACACAAAATAATTGGAAAGATGCCATCTGACACAACGGGACAAAACATCTACAAACATGTAACTACTGTAAAATGTAAAGCAGCCTCAAGAAATCTGACATTATAAAGGACGATTGAAAAGACACTGAAAGTGGCTGAAAATATTTTTGCATGGCTCTCAGCCAGTGTTTCTGCCAATCCCCAAGGGTTGGGGGTCTTTCATGTCTGCATCTGGGGGATGATTGTCTCCTAATCCACCCGTGGCGGGTAAAGCCCTGTCACTGTGAACATGCTGCCATGCACAGCAGCTTTCCTCACAGAGCTGCCGCCATGGCTGCCGATCACGGGAAGGAAAATTGGACGAAAACGATCACATCCAACATCAGAAACTTCAGTGACTCAACATTGTGCCATTACTGCTCACAGAGTAAAATATTTCTCAGTAATCTGGGTTTTGGATCACACGTTTTTTTTAAACGAGCAGCTAAAAATTCTCCCCGCTGAGGTGTTATTGCTACATATAGGATGTAAATATATGAGGGGATGACGCATGGATGTCTGCTGTTATGTCTGGGTTTGCTGGCTGACGGCTCAGTAAGGACTGAAGTTTTGGCCCTGTTGTAAAAAGAAATGTGTCGAGAAAAAAAAAATCATTTGGGGAATTTGGGATTGGATTTGGATTTGGAAAGCTGGTACATTTCATGAGGGGAGTTTTGGTTTGTCTGTCTCTACTCGGGCCTCATTGTCTCTCCACCGAGATGGTCTGTCAAAACAGAGATGACTGACTGATTCCCTTTATCACTTTACACGATCCCCTGACAGTCATCTTAGTGTTTTAAAGAGCTCCGGCAGAGTTTCGCTTGGCTAGAATCGCCCCCCCCCCGTGACAGTTGAGGATGCTCCACTACCCAAACAGAGATAGAAAACTCTCCTAGGCTGTGACAACAGATCCTTCTTATTAGATCGATTTGGGCAAACAGAGGATCCATATTCATTTGCCCAATGGAGTGATTCATTCTAAAGTGGAGGTAAAGCGTGAGGCCGTTCTGCACACAGAGCATTTTTGCAGGTTATAACACATGTGGCTGGAAAATGTCCAATAATGGAGCTGTTTTGAAAGCAGATATCTTTGTGACTAAGTTAGAAATGACAAAACTGTCTGATTTTAACTAACTGGTGAAATTGAGGGTATCGAGGCATATTTCTAAAGTTACACAGGAACATTAAACATTTATTGTTTTAGATGGTAAGAAGCTCTATAGAAAGGAGTTTAACAAATGCCTTATTAACCCAGTTGAGGTAGTGGTTTAATGTAGTGACATATCTCAATGAATGCTTGATGGATGGGATCGGTGCTTTGTCGGTCTGGTGGATTTTCCACTGCAGTGGTCCGGGGCTGAAATCCCCAGACAAATGGTGAATGCATTCCGGAGGAAGACTGATTCTCGGTGCAGCGATTGCAGCCGGCGGGCATTAGAGGCGCTGGATTGAAGGCGAACGGCATGGCAGACTGACAGTCGCTCCACTAAATACTGATCAACATCTGTGTCTGTCTGTTTAATGAACTCTTCTGCTGTCGTCCAACACCAGTGCCACTTATCAGCACACCATGGCAGGTTCTGCATTAAAATATGAGAGACTGCGGTGACCAAATAATCAGTTAGCAATATTTTTTCATTTGTATCAGCATGTATAAATCATCTGAGCTTCCTCTCTATTATTTTTTTCTGTATATCCTGGTTAATAAATGTGCTATGCCAATTACACTGAACATTTTAGCTCCATGTTTTGTTAGTCAGCGCTAGATTTTAGAGATTAATTGATTAGTGTGTCATTTGAAACGAAACTTGACCTAAATGTCCACAAATCAATAAGAAAACATAAACATGCCCACAAAAGTCATCTCTGTACTCTCTGGAGAGTACTCTGGATATATTAATGATCTTCTGTTATGCATATTGAGGACCTCCCTACTACTTTTCCGTTCCACAATCAGAATTAGTGCTGACATAAAACAGATAATTAAAAATCAGCCTGTAATTAACTCTCTCTGTTGCAGGAGGTTGGGAATCACCTCGACTTGAATGCATCCTTTTCAATGCACGCTTAGAAATTTCCTGTATTAAAAAAAAGAAGAAACAAAAAAAGAAAAACGAGCTTGGCCTGATCCAGCTTGGCTCCATGGGTGTTGGAGTTGAGTGCTTGAACTCAGCACTTGTTCACTAAATCCTCCTGTGAACTTTCCTCAGCCCCCGTTCTGCTGCTCCATCTCGGCCACATTAGCTGACAAAATTTAAAAATATCCTTTTCCATCACAATGGGCGCAATAATCCTTCTATTTAAACACTTCTACCTCCATTCTTTATTTTTCCAGTGCCAATAAGGACTTTCTCTGAAGAAAAAAACAAGCACTGTTATGATGAAGACTCCATTCTGTTTCTTCTGCATTCTGTTTCTTCTGCATTTTGTTTCTTCTGTACATTTCAAATTGATCAAACCTTGAACTAAATACACATCGCTAGAGACAGTCTGCATGATAGATAATTCCATAAAATGATTTTATATGAAGGGGGAAAAAAGTCCATTCATCCACGGCTAAGCTCAGCTCACCTCTTTGTTAACGCACATTTTTTCTGCTTCGGTCTTCTTGTTTCTATTCTACCGTTACTATGTTGGTCCGATGATCACGTGGAGCTCAGTGGGTCTTGCTTTCAGCCCATATTCATCATAGGCAAGGTTGCTAAGGCTGTTCTCATGCCCAAATTCTGGTCAGTTCCATGTGAATCGTGTCCAGTAATTGATATTAAATGCATTCTCACCACTGGAAAAACACCCAGAGGCTTCTTATGAATTCTGTGTGGTTTTAATCCTCTCATATTTCCTGCATAAAACAAAAAAGCAAATAAACAAATAACTTTCTGCCGCAACTGCTTCTGGTATTTCTGTTCCAGATTTCTTTTACCTGATTAAGTTCTCATCTTTGAGACCGCAGTTTATTTTCCATAATAGCTTTATGGGACAGCTAATCAAACAATATGATACAATCTTAAAAATCTGTGATATTTGAATAAAATGATGATAGCTTGTCATTCCATGACTCACAATCTGTGACCTCGAGGAAATCCTGAAAATTGCTTTAATCTGCCACCCTGCTGCTTTATCGCGCTATAACCAGAGGGGCTTGATCAATAGGACGGTCTTGGAGGAGCTCCATCTCCGAGTCACGGAGCATTCTGGAGCGACCGGCTTTGTCATTTGGGGACACACATGAATTAATCACACTGATACGTGTCGACAGTTTGCCTTAAAACTCTTTCTGCCACACTTGTGGGCCTGATGAAATAAGCAGGGGGGATATAGGTTGCGTTGTCACAATGTGTGCTTTTCATTGTCTGCTCTTCCTTTCCTTTGAGTGCTTGTTTTATTTGTTGTTTGGCAATTTAGCACTTTGGTTCGCTCACTTTAGTCCCGATTCCTGTTCTCTGTTCACATCCCGTGATTACTTTTAGCATCCTGATCTCCCACCTGAAGGTCAACAGGCCGGTCTGGGCAAGCAGTCGGAAATAATATCCCCCCAAAAAAGACATGTGTTGACACTGTGGTCGGCGGAACAATGCAAATGCACGAGAGGCAGGATGAAAAACCGCTGGAGCTGATGAGCAAACGCAGCACAGGTGCACATGAACATGCACACAGAGACCAAAAGAGGCGGAAGGGAACAGAAACAGGAAGTAAAAAGATTTTGCAGATCTTGGTTTGGACAAATGATCAAACAAACAACCATCTCATAGTCTTTTTCTTCTGTTAAACAACTCCAACGGACTCTTATTGCTTTGTCACTCAAAGGTTATCACCTGTGTTGGAGATGGAAGATTAGGCCTGTGCCAAGTTTGACGATGAAAAATGAAAGATAGTTGTCTCAAGACGCTCACACACACACACACATTTCTGTCCTCGTATTCATCCACCACAACAAATTCTGACATGTTTTTATCTGAGGAGCTTCCTTTGAGAGTATTCTGCACAGGACATGTCGGGGTAAAAAAAAACAAAGATAACAATGTTGTTGACTTGTGTAAATCAGCTATTTTGGTCTGAGTTGACAGCAATTCTCCAGACTTACCTGTTCGTTTGTCGCTAAAGTGAGGCAGCCGAGTCAGCGCACGCCATTGGGTGAAGTCGTGGCACAGTCGTCCTCAAGCATCTGTAGATTCTTTGTCAGCAGCTTTTAAAATCCGCAGATACAACAGCACGGCTCGTCTGGAAACATCAGAGGCCTGTCTGGGTTTTCAAAGGAGAGGGGATCAGGCCCTTGTGATGTCTGTGGAGAGCGTGGAGCTGCAATTTGCTTGACATGTTGCATAAAGTGTGTCGGAGTGATTCAGCGGGTGATATCTGAGTGCGTTTGAAGAACGGAGCACTTTGCGTGATTGATATTGAATCATGTTTTTTTGGAAACGTGCTAATACCGACATCCGTGAGACTCCATCTCGGAGAAACTTGTTTTTGGTCGTTTATTTTTCTCGTTTATTGACCTCCCAACAGATATGATACATGACTGGAGCATTATGATGAGCAGAATGTCATGGGGGCGTGCACGAGCCTGAACATCCACCTGGATGAGCAGTGGTGCACACTGGGAGGCAGCCCCTTATCACCGACAACAATGAGCCTGGCTCCCTTTGCTGAGGGGTGATTACGGCTGAATGGGAGCAAATCCCTGAGGCGGGTTCAGTATCTTTTGGAAGACCTGAAACCAGGAGAGAAGAAGCTGGAACGGCATTTGAATAATGGCTTTTGTATCATTTCACACAGTCTGTTGCTAAACCGGGAACTGGTTGAGGCTCTGGAACCTCGTTTTAGGTCCTCATTGTCTGACATCATTTTGTGGGTAGTAAATAAATGACGGACCAGGGTTAACAATACCACCAGGGGGACAAAAACCCCAGAAAATACTCTTCAACCTGTGTTCGAGTTGAGCCACAGTTTAGTTCCGAAGACACAGAGACACACAATTTTATAAAGAATGGATTAAATGAAGCCTTAATCTTAAACATATTAAAATGGCTCACAAATCCTAAAAATAAAAATAAAAACATAGAAATGCGACACGACATGAGCAAAGACTACAGAAGTCTCACTGTGGAGGTTTTCTTAAAAGTGCAACTCCACCACCATCATTTCTGGTATCGGAAGGAGAGTGCACAAAGAGTGTTTTGTGTTCTGTTTGTGTTGACTATTGGGACTTTTCCCACTGGGCGCATCTCGGGTCAACACGGTTATGCATTTAGTTCCTACTCTGCCGCTTATTGTCCAGACATGATGATTCAAGAAAGCGACTCCCTTCTGAGAACCCTTTCTATTTTAAAAACACAGCAAAAGGTCTGTTTTTTCTGTGATGAACGACGTACTAAGATCAAACTTCAGCCAGTATATCATGATAAGTAATTACCAATGGAAAAAAAAAAAACATGTAAAAGCTGCTATCCCCATTTAATGGATTTTTAATAGGTCATTCTTATTTGACACACATTTCATCCCTGATTTAATCTTTACGAAAACACAGACGCATTTGTGTTTTTCGATTGTTTGCTTAAATCGGATTTAATCGTGGAATTTTACTGAACCAACAGACAGTCCGACTGGGACTGTACTGTGCGACGCACCCTGCCATCAGGATGTTTATAGATACAGTAATAAGATTACCGAATGATTGACAGAGATATAAAAAGTTAACTGGATTAAACACAGCTGAGGAAACAGTTTCTTAGCTGTGGAGTCTTGGGTGAAAGATGAGGGCTTCTGACAGGCTAAGGACACAGCTTATACTTTGTTAACATGAGCCTGCGTTTCACCCTGAGAAGTGGGGCGGCTGTAACAAGCGTTACACAACACAGCAAAATGCTTTCGATGGTGCATTCATGATTGCCTTCATGAAGCAGTTGATCGCCCTGAGCAAAAAAATAAACTGCCATTCTTCTTGCTAAAGAAGAGAGGATAAGGAAAATGTAAGCAAAAGTTCCTCCAAAAGAGGTGAGTCCCGAGTGGAAAATTGCCCATCTTTGCTCATCCATTTGTACTCAACTGCACAATATAGAGGAGGTTTTGCTTTTTTGTGCATCTGAGTCGCACAGTGAAAGCACAAAGAAGTCCAAACAAAAAAAAATAGGCATATTGGCAATAAACAAGCATTCAAATGATCTGACAGCCTCCTTCTTCTCTTCGCTCGCATGGCCAGAAAGAGCAACACAAAGCCGATCCAAACAAAAAGGGCAAACCCATCATCGGTTTCTGCCAGCCAGATGTGAGATAACAGGGCATGAAGCCAATCTGAGAGACAAATGCCAAAATACGAGTAAAGCTGCAGGGATCCATGGTAACAGACAGGTAAAGGACGAGAGATAAGGACGCAGTGGAACAAGATAGTGTAAGACACGTTAATGGGTTAGGTTAATTTAGTCTGAAATAGAAATGTAATCTTAGGGAAAGAAATCAAAGGTTAAATATCTGTCAAATTGCATGTTTGAAAAGGAAAATGCTGTGGGTTTTTTCCCCCAAAAAGATCCAAACAGATGCGTAAACGCCACAAATATTTTGAAATCTGTTCCAGGCTAAACTTGAGCAAGCCGTCATAAACCTTCTAATGTCAATAGTTAAAGACTTTCACTCATAAAAAGTCTGTCTTAATTACACTGAACAGCATTGTATAATTAGTGTGTCAATTCATTAAGGCTTATGATGACAGAGTGCTTTCACACTCTGTAATTTGGACCCAGCAAAATTGCTCCAGTCTCAGGGGACAAAACTTACTTTTTCTGACTACTTCAGCTTAAAAATGGGACTCATCATCTACCTTCTCACAAGAACCGACATCTCACTGGTGCTGTGTCACTTATCGGGGGGCGAGTACATGGAAATTCTGCACGTGTGAACTTGGGCAGGGGGGGACATGTACACAGAAATTTGCTGGAATAACCTACATTCATTTAGCTTTTTTTTTTCCTCCGGGGTGTTTTTCTGCCACGTTAACTTGAGTTTTCCTGCTCGGCTGTACTATCAGATGCTGCTATGGGGGTTCAATTTGCAGTTTTCTTGCGAAATAGCAAACATCACAGTCCTCCATTTATCTTCTATTCCATCAAATGTTTAAATATATATTTGAACATAATGTTCTCCGTCCATATTTTGCCTTTTAGTCCTTGGTCCATGATCTCAAACAGAAAAATAAGGTACCATTTGCACAATGCCCTGTCAGTCTCAATCAAACAATCACTTTGTTAATCCACCCGCTTTCCATGTAAACCCTCAGCTCTCTTGCAGGGTTATTTCTAACTATGTGAAGGTCTGGAACTTGATTTGTTTTTTTCCCAGGTGAGAACAGATTTTGGAAACTGATTGCATTATTTAAATAACGTCTTTACTAGGGGTTGAAGTGGGGTAAATACAAGCTGTGCTGCCATGCTCTGAAAAGACCATATCTTAGGTTAGCTAGGCTGTTTCTGAACAAACCACAAGATTTCCGTAACAAAGAGCAGAGAAAAGTGGAGATGTTTGGTCAGTCCATCATAAACTACTCTCTGCCATGAACTCTGGCTAAAGCTGGCTGATCAACATCTGAGAATCAAGATGTTGTCATGGTCAATATAGAGAATAAAATCAGAAATATAGAGTTCAGTTCAGTTTCAGGGCTGTTTTATTCTCAGGTTCATATTCTTACACCGCTGAAACCTTCCTTTCTTTCCTAATATTGCATCAGATAAGCTAATCAGTGTTTGACTTTAAGGGTAAATTCATGAAGCAGTCTTGCGTCTTATTCTCTACGACTCTAAATCCCGTCCCAAATGACTTAAATAGATATTCTTATACTTTGAAGCACACTGATACGAACCCTTTCACAGAGGAAAAATTCTACAGCATTGTTCTAAATTGGACCAACCTCTTTTGGAAGCAGGAAGCCTTTCATAGTTGCTTTTCCTTTGTTTAGCTCTCCTTATCGGGTATGCTTCATGCATCCAAATTGCAGCTGCACATCTGCAGCTGAAGGAGCTGATACCAGAATGCTTAAGAAAGCAAAATGATCAATTTCAAGAGTAGTCTTAATGGTCTTCAAAAAAGTGTCATTCAAATACAAAGAGCTGATCACGGGCTGCATAAAGATGAAGTCATTTGAGATTTTTCTTTTTTTTTTAACGACCTGCAGGCCAACATTTGAAGCCAGCTGTCAAAAAATAAACAGAGGCACTAGGTAACATTTTAATTGGTTCTGTTGAATGCATTAACAAACTGTGCAGTTGACATTATCTAAAAATACCTGCACTGTTTTGGACTAATTGGATCATCTCGCATCTCTCGTAAGCTAATTTCTAATGTGGTACAGGCTTAAATATGAGCATGTGAACAACAACAACAACAACAAGAGAAGCACTAATAGCAAACCAGAGTCTCCGATCCTGCCACACACTCGAGCACAGCACAAAGAAATTGAAGTGTTTACAGCGACAGAGATTTTAAACAGAAAGGACCTAAGAGGAGCACCTAAAGAAAGGAATTCTTTACCGAGCTGGTGTCGAAAACCCGCTAATGGATTGCAGCTGAAAGACAGAAAACAACCCGGACAAACATTACTTATTTATTCATTCCAGCCCTGGGATTCGTCTTTTCACTTAGTTGGTGTTTGTCTTTGTGTCACAGGAAAAGTAAACCTCTAAAAAAGACATGTGCCCATGTTGTACAGCTGTGGTTAGCAGAACAGTTTTGTGGAATGTGCATCTTTGGAAATAAAACCCTGTCAGGCTCGGAGTGGAATGAGTCCGGCTCACTTATTCAGACAAACATGTCACTGGAAATATCATTTCAAATTAGCATCTGCTCTTTATCTATTTTGAATGAGCTTAAAAGGCTGAGTACACATTAGTCGGGATATTTTAGTCTGGTATCGGAGCACTTTATTTCTTTGGTAGAAAAATGTTTTATTAATCTTTAAGTTTGTCAAAGTTATCTTGCATGTTCTCTTGCATGTTCTCCCCATCTGTCTGTGGGCAGTCGTTTATGAAAAATGATACGTTGCAATATTGAATATTTTGACTGGAATTTAAAGCTCTGCAGCTCAAAAGGTTGAAAGTCCGTAAAAGCATTTAGTAGGATTTTTTAAGACTTTATCATCTCTATTCATACTGACAGTTTTGACTCAAAACAGCTCATTACAATTTTCAATGTCCACCAGCTCTGAACTTGTCTGATTTTTTTGATCTCTCAGTTATGATTGTAACATTAAATCCTTTAAGGATCCTTTTAGGATTTTGAATCCCATCTGGTCATCTGTCATAACTACAAGGTGGATAAACCTCATTCTATGCAATGATGGAGAAAAATAAGAGATGGATGCTATGGTAGGAGTCAGAGAGCGCTGCCAGGAACATGGAATTTGATCTTGAAACTTCCATCGACAAATTTTGTTTTCAGCTCTGAAAACATAACAAAAGTGAAAAAAAAACTTTTGTCCTTCTGCTTTTAAGTGGTGGTGTTTATTTGTAGGTGTGTGCTCTGACCTCACTCCTCATCGCAAAATGTTCTCATGTGCGAAACAGACTCGTGGCTAATTAGGCCTCTGTTTGGATCTGGACTCTTTTCATCTGAACCTGATCCAAAGCAGAAAAAAATGAAACTGTTTGTGATGAGAAAGGTCCCGGCAGAGAGAGAGAGCGCTCACACACTGAGAGATCAGACACGCATGGAAAGGATCAACCTAAACGAGGGTGGTCCTGCTGGTTTATTTACATCTATCGTGTTGTTAGTTTTCAAGCTTATTTGCTGCTCTTTGACAATGATAATAAATCAAGGAAAGGCTTGTTTTCTAAGCACATTTCAAACACAAAATCATTTTCAAATCTGAATCGATTACTGAGCACACACACAAGCGACTGCAAACACACACCACGCTGTTTAAAGCTGTCATTCACATAGTGAAACACTCCTTGTTTATAAGATTATGTAAAAGTGCAATATGGCAAATTAGTGCATTTTTTGAAGCAGATATTAGTGAATGAAAGGGAACGGAGACAAAATAGAGAGGGGCTGGTAAATACAATCAAGATGGGGACAAAAGCTAGATGCGGAGATGGATTGGGTTAGCAAAGGGAGCTGGTGTGAACGCCGCAGTAATGTGTGTGAGCAGTTCCTGTTGTTTTCGCATCAAAAACTGACCTTTCGGTGTCAGCGCCGAGATCAGGCCGAACGGCCAGAGAGGAACAAGACGTTTAATCGAGTCTGTGTGTTCAATTTCAGCTCGACTCAACACTGATTCTCAGCCCGGCTTTATTACCCAAATATGCCGTTGACCCTGATTCTGAAATGATCTCCATTTCCAAAACATCTGTTTTGTTTAACGTGGAACTCTTTGAAACTTGTTCTGTTGTGAAAGTTGCCGGAAGGTTACGCTAATCCACAGGGGATAAGATGTTCTATCTTATAGAATCCGCATGGAAAAAACGGTAAACCCTTAGCCTGTAGGGTTGAACTCTATGAAAACTCAGTGATGCAGCAAAAAAACAGTAAGCATTTAACAAAATGTCATGTGAAGGCTTTAGTTTCATTTTCATGGCTTTATTTCTTTGAGTCTTGCTTGTACAAACACAGTCAAAGTGAAGCCGTTTGGCTGGGATGCAGGATTCTTTGTGACTAATAATGGCGAAAAAAGGCAAAAACAGATGGAGCTCTATCTTATATTATAAGATGTCAGCGTCGGTGGTGTTACCCTGTCCTCACCCTTCATCCCTTCACGATTGCGCAACGTTTAATCAAAATTTTTCTTTTTTTAAAACAGAGCTGCTGGAGTCGAGTATTAAATTCCACCCACTCGTCCATTTTTGTTCCCAACATCCCGTTTCTTATTTCTCTCTCTCTCTTTTTGTTTTAATACATGGCACAAGAAGGTGCCGTTTTTTTTCTATTTTTAACTTTTCCTGAAATAAAGAGCGTTGTGGTCGGAGCGGGACGGTGTGGCGGTCAGCCCTGTTGCATCCCAGGCAGAAGGTGTCTGGTTCAAATCCAAGATGGCTCCTTTCTGTGTGGATTTTGCATGTTTTTCCTCTACATAAAGTGTTCTTTACATCCCAAAAAACTGCTTGTTCGGTTAAATGGTGATTGTAAATGGACCCTTGGTGTGAGTGTGCTTGTTTTGTCTCTATGCAGCCTGACTGGTGACCTGGTGTCTGTGGTCTATCCCAGATCAAACGGGTATACCGAGTCGACGGATGGATGATAAATGGCCCTGCGGTCACCTCCTCTATACGGTGAAGACTGAGCGTTTGCACTGTTTGCCATGCCCCGGGTGTCTGACTGATCACACCTAATTTCCTCACTGTGCCGCTCAATCCCCCTTTTTGCATCTTTACGTGTGAAGAGTGTGTTTGTATTGCAGAGCAAACTCAATTTTCATGTGTTTTCGCGATGACTGTGCTGGCGCTCTTGTGTTTAATAATCCCCTCTGAAGCACGCTTGGATGAATACGTCGTTGATTAGGTCAGATGGAAAGTTGTGTCCCAGATCCCTAATGCGTTTAGCAAGCTTTCTGTTTCAGACAGCTGAAACAAATGATTCAGAAAAAAACTAAAAAAAATTTCTTCCACTCTAAAATTCCTATTGAAAAGATGTCTAACTGTTTAATACGAAGGATCTGTATGATAATAACAAAATGATTGGCCCTACAACAGAAAATTAAATCTTTTCCTCTTAATGATATTTTGATAGATAACTAAATCCATTAATAATGATATTACCTGACAACTTATTTCAGTGTGAATCTCTTTGATGGATTTGGGCAGCGAGGTGAACTGATGCTTCATCCTCAGAGCTGTCATATTTACCACTAGAACAGAGTTAGATTAGAAAAAGAAAAGTTTAAAGATTTACACATCTATCTGGGTAAGATGCAGCTGCTGATGTATTTGCTTTGAATTGGGACAGAAGGGAGAGGATGAGGAATCTGCTGACACAGATCCGGGTGAAGATCTGAGCATATCTGGGTGGGAGATGCGAAATATTGCAGTGGAGGGGAACGGGCAAACAGAAAAAACAACCGTCTTCTCACATAATGATTTAATTTTTGCTCCTCTGATTTATTTATTTGCTGTTTTCGTTGTCTATTCAAGTCTCTGTCCCTTGTATTCTTCTCTGCTCCTGTTTTATCTTTTCAGTTCATTGCTTCCTCATCCCGGTTATTATCATTATATTATTTGTTTTTTCAGCCTAGCTTTCAGCCTCTATTGAGCTCAGGGAGATAATATCCCCTTGGTAGTATGCCTGCCTCCTCATTCACTTGTTTCATAATATTGGGCCTTTTGCTCACAATTGCTTGCCCGCCGGCTTCTTTCCTGTCTCATCACCTGCAACCTCCCTCAGGAAAACTAACACAATAACCTTATTTCATCACCCCACCCAATCTTTGGATTGAACTGTGGCATAATTACTGACATTTTTACCCAATTTAGGATGTCTCTAGCTCAGCTTAGTGCTGCAAATTAAATAATTTATTTGAAGTTTAGCATCATTCTCCAGAATTCTTTAGGAACAATATGAGTGTAAATGAGCATGAGTATAAATATATAGGATTTTCTTGTTTTTTAAAGTGCAGGAGGACAGTGGGCATGTTCTCGGACACCTTCAGGCTTTTGTGTTGATCGTGAGATGGGGAACTCTAAATATGAAGTAAATATAATTGCATTAAATTTTCAGCAAAAAAAAAAACAGCCTGGAGCAAAAAAAATAAGTATACCGTCAAAGCAATTCAAGGTGCTAGCAGCACATTTTTACATGCAACGTGACTGATTTAAGGATTACCTCAGACATTTCAAATGATGTTGCCTTCACCTTAAAAATGCACAGTACGGGGACTGGAAACCACTTTGGAAATCCTATCTGGCAACAATCGACTCACCAGCTGCTTCTGGTTTGGGCCGGCTCATGAACTCAGATGACTGGTCAGCATTTCCCCCGACATGACTCAATATACCAGATATCCCCAGAATAAAGAGATGTCGAAAGAAGATCTCTGTTTATTTTATTCGCAGAAACATCTCTTTCTTTTCTCTCTTTTTTGTACCCCATTTGAGGAACAGTCATCATTTAGCATGTGTTTCTGGCTTTGTTGTTGCTACTTTAAACACAAGAAACTATAAGTTAAAATATTAGGTAATAGGTAGTTTTCTTAAATTGTTGTTATGAATATTTATTTCAAATAGATATGAAGATAATTTGGGATTTCTGCGGTTTCTTGGGTTTAGAGTGAGATGTTTTCTGAGGTGTGGTTTAGGTTAATGTTAAAGTTAGTGTGTTCACAATAAACACACACAAATAATAAATACAGACAAATATAAAGAGGAGACTGTTTGTGTGTTCCTGGGTTCACCCTCTAACAAGCTAATCAGAGCATATTTTGAGAGTCAGGGAATCTCAAGTGTTTTTCAGGTGGTCAAGTCTCACTTAAGTTTGTACACTGGATGTGTTTGTGCTGGATTCGTTTTTGTCTGTGCTCTCTAAACTCGCCTCCTTCTCCTCCTCCTCCTGCTGCTCTCCCTTTTCAGTGTTTCTCCTTTTCTCTTTCATCAAAACAACCTTGCTGGGTGCATTTCTGCTCTCATGGGAGCTCATTTTTCTGCCCTCTATTTCCACTCACCTTTCTCCTATCAGTTATTTTATGATTTCTGGAAATATGGAAATATGGTACTTTACACAGAAGAAAAGGCCTTCTCAGAGGGTTTTTAATGTTATAGCTCATTCTCTTTTTTTAATAAAAAATATGGTTAAATAAACATGGTCAGCAGCTCATGTTCTTTTCAGTTTCTTTCTTTTTTTATCATAGAAAGTCTCCATGTTCTGTATGTTCAGCCTAATTTGGTGTTATAGCAGAATACACCTCTGTCCTCTCAGGTATTTTATCAACTCACATACCACATAGTCCTAATAACTGGATCCCAAAGCACATATTCGTGCTTTTAGAGTCCCCGAGAGTGACTGGTCTTTGCCTTGAAGGCACTCAAAGTATTGAATCACAAACCTCTGGGATGCGACATCCAGCTTCATGGCTTTCTGAGTCAGGCAGGAAGGAGTTAGATAAAGCAGGTATGTTCTAAAACAACTGATGCTCATGTTTCTAAAGGCAAAACATGTTAAGGAAATAAGTGTTGGCTCTCCACTCCAAGACGTTCATTTCCAGTCAAATGAGAGATGGAGAAATGTTTGAAACTACGGTTGGACTACCATCACTGGGAAATTAACAGACCATGCCTCACACAGAGACAAATGTCCCATTTGTGAAATTGGTCCACTCATTAGCAATGCCTAGCTCTGGTCATCTCCAATTCACTTAGCTAATTCATGTGCATGTAAGTATTAATATCTAAAATGGAATGCATTTATGATGCGCTTTTAAGTGTTGTTAGTTTTTCAGTATTTAAAGCACATGAGCAGTCCTTCATTTCCATGCAGCACTTCTTGTTCTGTGTATCACTTTTATCCATCTCATGCAAATTCCCATCATGATGAAGAATTTAAGGTCCAGTGTCTTTTGTGGGGCTGACAACTCGAGTTTCAATCAGCACGTTATGATTGGTGGACAAAAGGTTTCTACTGGAGCTGCAGCTTCCCAAAAGTATCAAACAGTCTACATCACTGACACTATAAGGAATTCCCTTCATCCATTCTGAAACCAGACTTTATTTTACCACACTGCGTCAGCCTTTTTGCTCGTTTTATGTTAGCTAAATAACGACATGCAGTGAAATCGGAGGGTTTTTTTATTCACCGGTGTTCATCTAATTTAAAGACTTATTCAAGTCCTAATCCATTTTTTCCATTTTGTGCTGGCATTATCGCTGACTTAAGCACAAATCAAGAGTGACTTTGCAAAAAAAACAGTCTCCAATAATAAACACATGATACATTTCTTAATCTATTTAGGTAATCACATTACACCAATAGCCAAAGAGTGCTGAAAGGTTTAGAGGAGGTATAATCTGTGTGGTATTGAGTAATGACTTATCTTGTCCTTTTAGGGTGGTAGAGCATCAAATGCTTAATAATTTATCCTTGAGTTTCCATTTAATACTTTCAAGTTTTTATGGTTGGTGATTTTATTACCTCATATATTACACTGCGGGCTGCAAGTCAGCCACCCTCTTCTTTCTTCAGTGGTTGCAGTTTAAAAGTTTAAAAATGCATGACTTCGTTTTGGGGGTATAAAAAAGCGCTTCATTAACACTTTAAAACCTGAAAAACTATTATTATTTTTTGTTTGAAGTCTTTTTTTAGTCCTTATGAAAAATATGACAAAAAATGAACAGAAATTTGAATATTTATCATTTCTTACTGTGTAATAAGCCAAAATTATTGTTGTGTAGTCTTATAACTGATGTTATCAGGTATATCTTATCGTGTAAAACAGGGTTTTGAGCAAAGTTATTACCATTAAATGATGCAAAAGGTCTCAGACATAGGGTTAACTTGCTTGGCACATGTTCAAGGTTCACATTCACTGTTAAGAACTCATTTTCTAAAAGGAACTAAGTAGTTTATGTGTTTAACCAGGCTTATTGTCAGGTCTTCTTAGGTGTGAACTATGTTTCATTATTCAGTCTTGTGCATGAAACTGTGTGATATAATCTAAATTATGCTTTTAAATTTAAAGATTTGATTGCAAAACTATCACCCATTTAGCTCGTTAGGCTCTGAAAAATCTTGCTTTCGATAAACAGGGCGGGGGAAAAAATCCAGTTTCTTTTATATGATCTTCTTCTTCTTCCTTCTGCAGTTTTTTTCTGTGTAACCAATGTCAGGCCGTGAGAAATGAGGTGGTTTTCGCAGCCTCTCGCCTGTAGTCCGACTCCTGTTGGAGCTGTTGAATCTTTGCAGGCCAGCCAAACACTGAGCTCTGGGCATTTTTTTTTTAGAAGAACAAGGCTGAGGTGACAATGCCAGAACACGCTGAACCAGAGCAGCCGTTTTAGCGGGCGTCTGACAGCCGTGAGAGCAGAGGGGTTGAAACTCGGTGACTCTGGAGGGATTTTATGGCGCTCCATTGTGCATGTGAGAAAAATCTCTCTTTGAGGAATAATTCACTGTGGATCCAGGTCATCTTATCTGAGGCAGCAGAGGCTGTGATAATGTGATACTAACATTCCCCGAGGGGGAGTTGTGTGTTTTTTTCTTCACGGTCCTTCTTCGGAGAAGTGAGAATCCAAATAGCCACACAGTGAGATCCTTTTTTGGTTATTTAAATGAGAACTAAATGGAGTGCAAATGTTAGATATTCAATAGGAGACTACAAGTGTATGAGGGCATTTTTAATGTCAAACCTCTGAGAGCCCATCATGGAAATCTAAAATTTGAGGCTGGACTGGAGTGGATAGCACGAGAGAAACCATGACGATGAGATGGGACATAAGATGGGTGTCCATCTGACTTTTTTCTTTAGATATTTGAACTATGTTGTGATCTACTGTTAACTCCAAATCTTAAAACTTTGTCTGAGGAACGTGGGTCACAACACATCTGCTAACGTGCTTTTGCTTCTCACTATGATCGAGTGACAATAATCGCTTAGTTTGTTAATGTTGCAAGCCGAAGGTGGGAGAAAGTCAGCATCACATGTGTAATTCTGTTCATCTTGACAACTACCACAGACAGCTTTTATAGCCTTTTGGGGACATCTGTTATTTGTAGCGTCAGCTTTAACCTTTTGAAAATTATGTTATATAACAGATTCCTTGTATTTACTGTTAGACTGGGGAAATGGAAAGGTGCATATATATATATATATATATATATAT
>CAJRST010001113.1:2137026-2230600 GCA_907169785.1 Menidia menidia | reverse complement strand
TATGTATGTATACATATGTGTGTATGTGTGTGTATACCAGCACAAAGTTTTTACATTAAACCCCAGAATTGTACCTATTCTCAAATAAGGTAGTAGAGACAAAGCTGGACAGACAGCTCTGAGAAAGTAATGAGAATGAAGAGAGGAAAGGATAAACCAGGAGCAATGATGACAAGGAGGAGGCAGTAGCAGAGACTCTGGCGGTGACCATGACTACCTTGAGCAACATGAGTGAGTCATCTCCTCCCAAATAATGAAAGCCTGGAACAGGTCATCTGTCATACTGTGTGAACAACAGAAAATTGGGTGGCAGGAATAGGGTGAGCAAATACTCTTGTAGTGTCCTGGTACTCAAGGTGTTCTGGGTCTAATCCCCTCCAACTACGGGTATATTTTTGTCAAACAGGATGGATCACAGGGGAACTGTCACATGTCATCCACACGTAAATCTTTTAAAGGGATTTGGTTTTTAATGCCCCCTCGGAATGTGAGCAGGTTCACTGTTATGAGATCTCAGTTCACTGATAATCACTGGTTGTTGGGTCTGGACAATTTCCTTTTTTTTTTTTTTACAACTTTGGACCATAATGTTAGTCAAACAAGATATGTTCTACCTACCTTTTTTGGTGTTCCATAAAGAATTATCTGATACCTTTTAATAGTTGTTGAATTCATTTTTAGTAAAGCTTTTTCAAGCTGCTTTCTCCTTGCTCTGTTGTTCTTTACGATGTATGAAAAACTCCATTTCACATTAATGTTCACTATGTTGCGTTATAGTTCCTTCAAACTAACTTACTTGACTATATCTAAAGATAGCAGCAGAGTCAGAATGGCAGCCGTGTCACAGACACACTGTGGTTGTGTGTGTGTTTTTGTCTTGGATGTGAAGATATGTGCATGCATGCAGATGTCTGTTTTAAGCCGATGCACCTACAGTGTGGCGAGTTGGTTGTATCTGGAGCATGTTCGCAGTTTCAGGCAGGTTTGACAGCCTCTGGCTATGCTCCATTTGTATGACTCATTCCTTTTATCACTCTGTGGCTCCGTGTAATTAGCTTCTTAGACGCTACCAAACATGCAGCAGGTCCATGAAAACCGCCATTATAACACAGGTAATTTTTTGAGTATGCTCTGTTTACAGTTAAATGGATACAGTCAGCAGTCAGGAGTAAAAACAAATCCTGTGTCAGTGTTTGTCTCCATTCATACTAGAGAGAGGCACAATGCACAGAAAATGCATAACTGGTTATAACTGTAACTATTGGTATAATAAGGGATTATAACTGAGCCAAATGATTATGATAAGACAACTACGTCTTATTTGCTTTGTCTTTGCAAACCCTCCAGAGTCTTTAGGTCTTCCTGAAGATGGACTGGTGATCTGTTCGGGGTGTATTCCACTTCTAGCCCAAGGACAGCCGGGCTAGACCGCAGTATTAGGCCTTATTCATCATGTCTGTGTCACACAAATCAACTTTTCATTGACTGAATGTTATATACAGGCTGATTTATGACTGGACACTGCAGTAATGGAGGCTGTTCACATTTCTATCTGGAGTCTGGCACCAGATGAAAAACTTAGCAAATGATTTGGTTTTCCTCAGTTCCAGTTAGTACTTCATCTAGAATTTCTGTCACAGTCTTTATTGTTAAAATAGGAATACAAATGGGTGTTGCCATTCAAAAAGAGGTTGGCCTAAATGTGAACATAATTTAGTTACAGAAAAAATACTCCCCCTAAATGTTACATTGTGGTTTGATTGTATTCTGAGAAATTATCCTGAGCCGACGGGTTTCACCGAAATTTGGGTGATTTACCGTTTCCTGGATGTGTCAGCGTGTGAAATTGCATGCGAAATGATATAATTGAGGCCTGTGGTGTGAGTGATGTGTGTTAGTGAGTTTACAGCTCTCTGCCACTGGGCACAAACCCTAGTTTGACTCAGGAAACACATATTTTACAGACTCTTAATAGGAAGATAGCAGAGTGGCCCAGTTACCAAACCATCAACTAGAGCACTGGTGTTATATAAGGAAAAAAAAAAAGATTACAACTTTAAGAGAAATCCATTCTTACAATTAAATTATTTTTTTCTGATTTGAAGTGAGATTATCAGCAGTTCTGAGGGACACATTTATTCCTGACTCCTAGTTTTAACCTTTTTAGACGCAAGCATCCCAAGAAACTACCCATTCAAAGGGGTTTTCGCCCAATCAGAGCTATCGTCACCAACTCCCAAAAATATTTTTCTGTCTGTCTGTCCACCTCTCTGTCCGCAGATTACCAGTGGCCCTTGCCCTCAGACCTCTGCCCCATCTGGATCTACCTGGACGTCCTGTTCTCCACGGCATCCATCATGCATCTGTGTGCCATCTCTCTGGATCGGTACATCGCCATACGAAACCCGATCCACCACAGCCGCTTCAACTCCCACACAAAGGCTCGCATCAAGATCATGGCGGTGTGGACAATATCTGTGGGTGAGTATGGACAGACACTAACCATGACCAAGATGTCGAAAACATTTCCATCCAATTAGGATGTGGCATTCCTTTCTATCTTGGGTACTAGCAGGAGTTTCTTCAATAGTGGATGTTGCTATTAGTTTATAATCATTGTACCACGGATGTAATGAATATCTTCATAAATAGAGGTTAAGAGATGCCTTTTTATTTACTGTAACCTGATACATGTGGTGGAGCCCTTATGTGTTGGGTTAATCTAAGAAAATCCATTTTCTTTTTCTGGAAAGTAAGAACTAATGAGGGCACGTATCAACAAATAGCTCAGCCGTCTCGACATTTTCTGTAAGCCGCACGATGAGAAGTAACATGACTTATAATGTTTGTAAAGGCTGCTGTTTTCTGATTTAATCTCATTTAATTTAATCGGAAATTCATCCCGTTCAAGGTAACAGGACACTGTAAGTCAATCCCAGTTGTGAATGCACGCTGAATCTCACACCTGGAGTCAATTCAGAGTCAGAATCCAACTGAAAATAATAATTCCTCTGTCTCCACCACAGTGAAAAGGCACAGCTTTGAGCAACAAGTAGGCTGCATCAAGCAAAAAACCTGTAAATAGGAATGTAAGTTTAATACTGTGACATGCTGACTGATTTAGGTTAAGCAAATGCAAATCTTGAATCTGAAAGATTCAGCTTTAAGCGGGCTGCGAAATTCAAACCTGTTATTTAAGTCATTCTCAAGTTAAATAAATAACTTCAGAATGACATCTCCTTTCATGTAGGAGGTATGTAAGTAAAGTGTCCCTGTAGGGGGGAAATTTAGGTGTACGAATAAACAGCCATATGAATTTAAATCGACTGGATGATTTACTGGCTGGATAAGACGTGAGTGGCATGAAATCACTTTGCACCTCTCCATTCACCTGGAAAATGGATATTTCTGACATCTTTTAATCCTCGAAATGATTGACAGAAAACTTACACCGGGAAAAAAAAAAAGGTTATGCATGAAATGATAAATGTTGTGCCCTGTGATGGACGGGTGTCCTGCCCTGGGTTTCCCCCCCCCCCCCCCCCCCGGCTCCCCAAAGGACCCCCGGGATTGACTCCAGTTATGCAAATAGAAGGAAAGAAAAAAGGTTCCTGATATCCTGAGCCCCATTGCTCCGTTTCCCGGTCAGTTACGTTAGATTTGATTTGGGATAGATTTGTTGAAAACTTAATTAATTAATTTCAACGAAAAAGAGTGGATGAAAGCGGATCGGGCTCGAAGATAATTAGACCGGATCCAAACTGCTGTACGCCTCAGCGGGGAGCACTGGCAGCAGCAGGCTTATCTGTCACAACACAAAGCAGGAAAGACATTTGGAAATTAAAGTGTGAAGGCGAAAGAAGTTGGGCTGACACAAAGTGCACTGGATGTAAAAACGTCTGAGCAGCCACAAGACTTTATGAGTCTTTGCTCCTGATTTTCCGACAAATCTCCCACACAAACAAGGATCTTTGATCAAAATTAAATTTTTGATGAAAACCAAAAACAAAAGAAAATTAAACTTCACCTAACAGTTCATATAGGTTGAAACAAAATCAGCATTTAGGCCGTGAAGAAATCTCCCTGAAAAGCCAGAATTCTTTTCCATATTTACTTTTTTTTGGTGGTTGGCTGGAGCTCATTGTATTCTTCCTCACAAAATTTATCAGTTTAAAAAAGTTTCTTTCTTTGCTTGCTGTCGTGCTCTTTTAAAAGTTTATTCCCAATAATGAAAATTGAACTTCATAAATAGACACATTCTTTAGAGAAGCTGCTGTTTAACGGATTTTACAGCTGATGAAATGTAACCAGCAAAATGACAAATCACGCAAAAGGAGGGCAGTCGGGTCCTCATGAAATGTAATTTGCACAAGACAAGTGAGGCCTGGGACTAAATATAATTTTTATAGAAGACAAGGAACAATCAGCGCCAGATAATTGGCCTCTGTCTGCCGGGCCGGTCTCCAGCTGTTCATGTCAGGGCACTCAGATGAGCAGGAGATGGAATCATATCATGGTAGTCAAAGACATGCAGCCAGTCAGCGAAAGAGGCGGAAGAAGGGCTAAACAGACCGCAGAACAGTTCTGGGCAGTGACCATTTTCACTCTGCTGAAAATAATGACAAACCATGCATGAAGAACGCAAAAAATTACGAAAAAATAAATGAATGATTCTGTCAAATCATTTATAAGTTCTTCTCAATGATTTCTTATGGGCTTTCACGTGGACTAACTTGGAAAATAAATTATTTAAAGTCCATTTTTCTCCTGTTAAAGGTATGCTCAGCCACACTATGATCAATTTTACTTATGGCAGATACATTAAAGCAGTATATTAAAGTTAATTTTTTTATTACATTGGTTTAAAAGGGATGCATCATGTTTTTATGAATAAAATAGATCATGAAATAAATTTGTTCAGAAGAATGACAGAATGTACTATTTAAATGTGAAGAAACAGTATAGCACCTAGGTGCTAATGCTCACCTTTAGTGGCGGCATGATAAAAAAAGAGATTGCCATTGCTATTTGAAGCCAAAAATTAACAAAGGGAACAGAATGGCTCCCATATGCTATATTAACAAGATCATAATTATGTAGCAAATGGCTGTAATATTTCTGGCAAGTTTAGAAAAAGAAAAAATTGCAGAAGACTAGATTCTGAAATGGCAAGAAAAACTGTAAGAAAATGACTATCGAGACACAAATTACCTTCTAGCAGACCTTACACAACCACAGAAATACAAGTGTTGGTAAAGAATAAGAAAGCTATTGCAGAATGACAGCAAAGTCGAGTAAAAATGACACCAAATGTCAAAAATTAGGAAAACTATCACTAGAAATTCTAATCCGTCCTAAAAAATCCCCCATGTGGCCAGAGAGGACAGAAGACGGCGCTCCTGCTCTGACACGCTGTCATGTTTTTGTGGTGAAATTATGGAAATGGGACAATTCACCTTCGATATAATGAGTCACAAATTTGAAGTTTCAAAAGGATCAAGGCTTCGGCTTTATCATTATTTCATGACGGTCGTGTGACCTCGGGATCACAGAGCTCTGGAGAGTCCTGATCTCCCCTTCATCTCCTGATTTCTTTCTGTCAAGCTTTCTGGTGATATGCCAACGTGCTCTTGAGCAATAGCTCTTAAGTCTTTTCAAAGGGCTTCTTCTTTGGACATCGGCGGCTTCTTCATTCATGGTTCATCTAGTCTTGCGCGTGACCCTCTTGTTTCATTCTGCACGCTTTTAGGCCTCAAAAATAGATAGTCGGGCTGGTTTTACGTGTGAGGAAAGTAAATGATGTTTCCTAATCATGGACCAGCTCATTGGACGGTTCAATCGTGGTTAAAATCAGAGAGACGCTACCTCTAATTGCATGCTAATTTTTGCCTTAACATGCCTGGCGTTTTCCAGATGGTTTCTATGGAGGCCGTCCTAATCAGTCTTATGCAACAAACCATCTGCTGCCTTACAAATAAAACATTTTTTTTTTTAATCCCAAAGGGGGAAATTATATTAGCGCAACAGAACAATCAAATGGTCGACGGCTTGGACAGAGTGGATGAATAAAAAGAAGACGAAGAAATCTTTTTAAAGACTGTTTGAGCACCATGGTGTCTGGGTGTTCCTTTGCCTGTTGCCTGTTTCTTTGCAGTCAGGACCCCGGGGCTCCGGGGTCAGATTTCTTTATCCGTTTAATTTTTCTTGGAGTTATTGGTTGTGCTGCTAGTGCCCAGGCAGACGGCAGCAAAGCAGATTGTACCGTCCATCACAGACTCGTGGGAGAGAGATGAGACATCCTGGTTCAGGACCCAAACTTCCCGGAGAAACACGTCTGTTAAGTCCCTTCTCAAAGACTGTCTCAGTGTCACATTTAAAGCCAGATCTGTTTTCTTTGTAAACTACAAGACACGTGTTGTCCTATGTCTTGTATCTGAATTCACAGCACAGAGGTTATTTAAAGAATTTAAATAGGGATTTTGTCTGATGATGCCGCTATGATAAAATCAGAATTTAGTCGACAGAAAAAGTAGGAGAGTTGGGAGTTTGTTACTTCTAAATCTTTTTGTTTCTTTATACAAAAAAGACTTTGAAAAGATTAAATAGAAGGTAAGGTTGTACCCATGAGATGGATTGATGGGTAATAGAAGCAGTAGAAGCTGATTTGGCTAATTGATCAAGTAATTTAAGTAACATTTTATGCTAAACTCTGCCCAGCTGTGGGATTATGACAGATTCCCTTAAGTGCGCAGAAATAAGAGCTTCATTACAGGTCTAATTAAAACCATTTGAAATAATGTTTCATGAATTATTTAAAGAGCTCCTCTCATTTCTCAGGTATGAATCAAGGGAACAATAATTCAATAAAGTCAGCAACCCCTCATCCAATCTTAGCATTTTACCCAAACTGTATCGACCAAAAAGAAAAGCCTGATTCATTTGGAGACAGTTGTCAGACTCGCCAAACTCCCCTGACCTCCCTGTTGGGCCTGAAGTCAGTGTCTGCTGTTAGCTCCCTCCACTTCATTAGAGCAGTCGTTCTGAGGAGCTGATCATGTTAAAAGCTCCGACTGAAGTATCGGAAACACCGGACCTGGGATGTGATTATCATTCACTGTAGTTCCTAATAATTCATGCAGATTATGCTGTCGGTCAGAGTTTCTCTTACAAAAGCCTCTCATTGAGGTATTTGACTTATAATGTCAAGCTTTCCTCCAACCTCTTCATTATTTGATAATGACTGATTCAAATGAGGACATGGAGCAGATGTATTGTGATGATTTAGTGCACACGTGGAACCACATTTCCCCGTTAAATCATCTCCTGGACTGCATAATTTATTTTCTCGTCTGTTTTGCAGCCTCAAGGTTCTAAAATTCAGAGACAGCTCAGTATCTTCGGATGGCACAAATCAGAATATTTCTGTGTTACACCAGTGCCTTCGTATCTCAGTACCATGTTTGGAGAGAATCTACAGAGGAAACAAGGGTTTTACACACTCCTTTTTCCCAAGATGATATAAAGACAATTATATTTTACTATGCTTTCACATTTATGCCTTTTACAGCTGATTCAGACCCAGTTGGTAGAATAAGATGTATAAAATTCATAGTAAACATCCACATCAGTCTCCTTCTTCTTTGCTTAGACAAAGACTTTACTCAGCCGGGTTTATACAACATCATGATTAGAAATTGAACCATCAATCCACATTTTTTAAGTGTAATTACAGATTTTTACATCATCTTCTTCAGTGCTGAACAAGAAAGATGGATGAAGTTGTTCCAC
The DNA here is from genome assembly GCA_907169785.1 of Menidia menidia. NCBI lineage: Eukaryota > Metazoa > Chordata > Actinopteri > Atheriniformes > Atherinopsidae > Menidia > Menidia menidia. The sequence goes on along the minus strand of CAJRST010001113.1, from coordinate 2,222,812 downwards.
CTGTGTTGCAGGTTTACAGGAAAAGTGGAAAAACTCCCAAATGAGTGGGTCTGTCCACACATTTGCTTGAACTGGCTTTGTGAGCTGAATGAAAACACGTGGCTGCCTGGAATTTAGCGGTGGCACGCACCACTTGATAAGATGAACAAAAACAGCAGCATATTCTTTAAATAGGTCTCAGTTTGGTCACTGTTTGTTCCTATTCACTGAGCTAAGGTGGTCTCGGTCTACTTTTGGACTCGTACTCAAATCTCCCTGAAATGTCCTTTGGAAGAACTTCAACTACATTTTCATATGTTCTGTAGTCAATGTTGGCAGCTATGAGTCATTTTTAAAACCATTAATACACCATAACTTAATATTAATGTCTATTATTAGGGAATTAAACTGTATACTACAGTTTAAAACATGAATACCTTGAAAAACACAAGAAACATCAATTGATTGTTGACATAAGTTATTTCACCCTCCAATGATGAAGGAGAGAATGTTCTTCACTGCTTTAATGAGTCAGTAATCACTGAAGGACGTTCAAATAACCACACATCTGGATAAATGCATCCACCGTGCAAAACTCGACCATTTCTTGAGAGCAGCACTGCGGATAAATTCAGTAATCTGCTCCAAACCTATAAAACAGCGTTTTAATGGTGGCTGTCTGATGATGTTTTGTTTTATTTAATGGTTTGGAACGACTCTGCAGCCTTTCCGCTGGAAAGAAACAGAGATGATGTAACTGTCTTTTTTTTCTTTTTTTTTTTTAACGGACTCCACTGGGAATTTGTGACCCTTTTGGTACAGCTCGTTTATCCATGACCAGTCTGCACAAGGAAACGATCCTGCAAAATCTCTATCTCTTGGTATAGTTATATAATGCTCTCAGCATCACCTGAAAAACTATGGGGGGAAAAGTTACAAAGAAAGATAACAAATCAACGTGAACTTTGAGTTTGGCTCTGTTTTGATACATTTGAGCTGAGGCTGGACAGGGGTGACTTAGATAATGGGAGGTCAGCTGGTCCCATCCTCAGGCTGTGTCGGAGTGGACTGAACACGCCTCGGTGCACTGACGCCACCACGAAACCCAAAGAGAACCGATTCAGGCTTAATTTGCTGTGGAGGAGAGGGAGCGTTCACACTCACGCTGGATGGAGTGAATTGGCTGTTTGTGTGTGCGAACGAAACCAAATGTTTATGCATATCTTCACACATGATTGACACGGCACACAGTGAGACTTCCACTTCACTGCTCAGCTTTTGTTACCTCGCACGTTGTATGAGAAAAAAAAAATCCCTCTTATTTTTTATAGCGATTTTTTTCACATCTAATAAAGCCAGATTCAGAGAGCTGATCAGGTTTGAAATTCTTTTTTTATCTTTGCTTTCATCTAACTTCAGTTTCAATGGATTCTGCATTCATTATCCTTCAGAAAACGTGTGCTTTCACCTTTAAAAGGTGCTAGCAGATGTAATTAGTTCAACCAAAGAAGCAGATGCTCTGTTATCACTTTGTCTTACAGCAGGGAAATCTGACTAACTACTGAAGAAAGACACTGATCAACAGATTGAGTCTGACAGTGAGAAACTTTGATGTGTGGAAACATGAATACATTTTGTGAATGTATGATTAATTGAACTTAATGTTAATACTTAATGCTGGGATTTTACATTTTTATACACTCTTAAGAATTTCCCTATCAGATCTTGGAAAACAGACAGGCCTAATATTGATTGACGATAGTGGAAAGACCAGAGTTCAGAATTATTATTTACTGTTTTCATACCTTACAATGTGTTCAACTCAATAAGCGCACACTGAGGCATGTGTGTTACTTTATATAAAGGAATGAGCTGCATAATGGCAAAACAGTGAGGTTCGGGAGTTGCTGTGCCTGCAGTTTGTGGGTGACGTGCTGTAATTCTCCCACTGGCAAACACACTTTATCCATGCAGTGTTTACTCAGCAGACACATGCTGCCTCTCCTGAAGCATGCACAGATGGCTGTCATTTCTGGGATTACAGTTACATTAAACATACCCCGGTTAAATGTAAATAAGTCATTTTGTCTGGTTTACAATGACTTTACAATATACATTAGTCTAATGGAAGTGAAACGGTGATATAATCATGTAATAAAAAAAGAAAAAAAGAGTCTGATAAACAGGTAAAGGCCTTTATCAGTATTGGGATATATTTTAAGTGTGCCAGTAGCAAGAAAATCATAAAATCACATGTGAGAAGCAGTTCAGGCTTTGTCTGCAGACTTTTTTCGTCATTCTATGCCCTGAAATCTGAATCTGACAAAAGGAAATGGAGCATGTTCAGCACTCAAACTAGTGCTGGAACTATCTCTTCTGCAATGTGCTGTGACGTTATCTGATGGTCGGCTGTTATCAGTGTTTTTCACCCGGGAGCTCGCTCTTGGCTCTGGTTTTGTTTGTTTTTTGGAGCAAGTGTAGTCTTTGCTCTGTGCTTGTTTGTTGTTTTTTTCTCTATTTATTCCTTGTTTTCTGTGTGAGATGACAGTCCCGTGTTTGAGTTTGCTGTGTGTTTTCTGTTCCTGTAAATTGGCCCCCTAGTTTGGATCCTATAAAGATATGTTTCCTCTTCCATAATGGACGCCGCTCACTGGAAGTGTTCCTGAACCTGTTTGCTGTTTAATCTGTAATAGCAACATATTTTGATATCTTTGACCATGGTTGTGCTGTAGCTGCCGCACAAATAGAAGATCAGTTATACTTTGCCAAATCGCATCCTCCAACTGTCCAGCCTTCCACTTTCCATACCCTTTGGTTCCCATTGGGGGTCATGGGAGAATCACATGGTTCGGACTTTAACGTCAGTTCACATATCTGGTTCTCTCAAGAGTCCTGTTCCCAAGGACAATGACGAGGAAGAACCACCGGTCCACAACCAAAACGATTTTACAGGAAGCATTATGACTCAGTTGTTCCAGTATTTGAATAAAACATGGGTTTAAAAACACTGCCTGTTGCCATAACAGCCTATAGTTTTGTAGTGTGTTGTCAAATTGAGAGGCAGCATGTTTTTTTCATACAAGATTATATCTTGGTGTTTTTGCATTTCTTGTTCTGAAAATCAGAGATTAATTTTTTATGTTTAGTATATTCCACCTCTAGGTTTCTAGTCACACGAGGAGCTTTTGAGATAAAACTCCAATTTTTTTATTCCCTTTTTACTTTATCTTTAAAAAAGAAAGATTAGAAAAATTAACATAGAGTGACTACTTTGAGGAATTTGCCTTTTGGAGAGGGTTTTGAACCCATCGATGGACCACTATACAGCGATTAACCTCACTTAACTAACAGTAAGATGTCTGATCAAACTCGGCATAACCCAGCCTGCTCAGCTTTTTTCTCTTAGTAGCTAGCTTTAATCTTCTATCACAGTGGGATAGAGACATTTGTCAGAATCTGAAAGTCTGATCTTTCTGCCGTTTGTCCCTCTTCTCTACAGGGATCTCGATGCCGATTCCTGTGCTGGGACTGAGAGACCACTCCAAGGTCTTCAAAGAGGACAGCTGCTTGCTGACGGACAACAACTTTGTCCTGGTCGGCTCCTTCGTGGCCTTCTTCGTCCCTCTCACCATCATGGTGGTCACCTACTTCCTGACCATCAACGCCCTGCAGAACGAAGCCACGCTGTGCTTGGACCAGCTGGTCCCGCGGCCCAAGTGGAGCACCACCTTCACCCTGGGCTTCCTTCCGCAGACCTCCGTCTCCTCCGAGAAACTCTTCCGGCGCTCCATCAGCCGGGAGGTGGGGGGCCGGGGGAGCGGCGGGGGCCTGGGCAGCAACCGCGGGAGCGTGTCCGGCTCCCTGTTCGGGCGCCGCACCATGCAGTCCATCAGCAACGAGCAGAAGGCCTCCAAGGTCCTCGGGGTGGTGTTTTTCCTCTTCGTGGTCATGTGGTGCCCGTTCTTCATCACCAACGTGCTGGTGGTGGTGTGCGACCCGGCCGTGTGCGACGCCGGGGTCATGGGAGGCCTGCTGAACATTTTCGTCTGGGTGGGGTACCTGTCGTCTGCGGTCAACCCGCTGGTCTACACGCTCTTTAACAAAACCTACCGCGCGGCATTCCAGCGCTACATCCGCTGCCGGTACCAGCCGGAGAAGAAGCCTCTCCAGCTCATACTGGTCAACACCATACCACCCATCGCTTACAACTCCACCCAGCTGCCTCTGGGGGACGTCAAGAAGCTGCAGAACGGAGAGGCTCACTGTGATAGCCAGGGGAAGGACTCCCCGCTACCGGGGAGGGAAGCGGACAGGTGGACACGAGGCCAAACCCAGGCGGACAAAGACGAGAGCTGCGTGTGAGCAGATTAAGACAAAAGCCTTTATCCACTGCGAACCGTGGCCCAAAATGAAACGCTCACACTTTATCGATGTGGTCACGCCATCCTTCAGAGGGAAGGCTCTGACATTTCATGTTGTGCCAAAGACAAAGTGCCTCTCTGTCCAGATTTGAAAGGAATCTGAGAGGCAAAATGAGAGCCCTGTACCATATACTCCCTCAGTTAAGCACATGGAGGTGTTGGGATCAGATCGATGACTTCATTATTCTCTGTTTATCCCCAAACATAAGCACTTTTTATGGATTAAAAATCCTGATTCATTTTATATCTCTTTAGTACTGGCGCACGCATCATTTTAGTCTACTGAACTCCCTAAAGACTAACGGCAGTTATCACAAAGATTTGTGAAAAATTGGCCGTTAATGAGTCTAGTCACGTCCAGATTCACGGCCACTTACAAAAGTGACATCTTTTCAAATGGAAAAACAGTTTTAAAAGGGAAAACAAGTAACCAATGTGTCATATAATTTAGTTGTCATTGGATGATGTGCTGCTGTGAACACAGACTTTACTGAATGCATCACCAAGGTGGTTCCTACCTCCCATTATACTGTATCTTTGAGTGGATCAGAGGGGACCTGGTGCACTTCAACTCCTGACACTTGATGAGGTCAGAAGCTGCCACAAAGAGAAGAAAACCCTCCTGCTGCCTTTGTGAAAATACCACAGGCGAGATTTGACCGTAAAGCAGATGTACACGAAAAAGGGAAGTTAGAAACATCGTGAATGAATCTATATTTGTATTTCGTGAATATCTTTGTGAATAAATGTTTATGGCTGTTTGTGTTAAAGAGATTTTAATTGGAGTTAAGAAGGTGAATATCGTAGCTGATAAGATGCAGCAAAAAGAAAACTTCAGCTGTGGGAAAAAGTGGAGTTAATGTAGCTGTATCTTTTGTAAAAGTCACGGTTCATATTGTGTTGCCAAACTATCAGTGCACATTGCCAGTGGTGTTTCACTCTTTACGCATTGTGTCAAATGGTCTGGTAGGTGGTGGACATGTGCTTTGGTATTTTCTTTTTTTTCAAATCTGTGAATGTGGAGTTGCTGTGACGGATTCAAGAGAGAATCATGACAACTGGACAGACGTTGTATCAGTACACAACGTTTGGGTTGTGCTGTGTTTTTACAATCCATTTGCACCAGAGCAGCAAATTTGAACTTTTTGGGGGACTTTAATGGAAAAATCCTATTGCTATTTTTACTTAACGAAAAAAAAAGGGTTGAAAATGTGCAGGAAAGAGAGAAAGAATTGTTTTTACTCCTTGGATCTCTGGTAAAATTTGCAAGGATATATTTTGCCTGATGGAAAAATTGTCAAGAGCATAAACCCCTGTTCTTCAGGGGAGGACTTCATGGGCAGCTCTGAAGCACAGCAGAGAGGGACAGTAGGGGAGTTCAACTACAAGCTCTGAGGTTCTGCTTTAAGATGTCTGGCACAAGGTTGTTACAAAGGCTTGTTAGCTACCAGCATCGGTTAGCTGTCTGACGTTAGTTGCTGTTCACATTTCAAATTCATTCGTCATTTAAATAGGTCCATCGTTGAACTTTAAAGAACTTTTCAAGAATGTTTCAAATGGCTCCATTCATCATGTTTCCTTTGTAGCACACATCATCATCACAACAGGTTTTAGCCCGATACATCAGCTATCAGTCAGCGGAACATTACAAACAATGTGACAACGAAGAAACCCAAAATATAATACCATCCCAAAGCAATCCTCCCTTTCCTTTGTCCCGCAGAATTAAAAAAAAATAAAGATAGTTGGGTGTTTATGTGCATCCCTGCATTGTGCTGAATCTCCCACTATGACTATAACTCATTTATGTATTTATTTATTTATTTAAATGCCAGTGATCAGAATAGTTTGGTCTTGGCTCAGTTGAAAAATCCGTACTTTGGTTGTTATTTAGAATTAAATTAATTTGCCCTAAGTGCATTTGATATACTTTAATTGGAGCCTTTGGTGCTATTAAGTCAAAGTCTTGCATCTTTCCTCCTGTATACAGTGTCTTTGGAATTTAATCTACCCCCCCACCTCCCCCCCAAACCAAAGCAGCACCTGGCACTTTTAATCCATGGGCAGGCTGGATGGAATAAAAAAAAGCAAATCTATATTTTATCTGATTGAAAAAAGGGACAGCAAATCAATTTAGTCTGTAGAATTGATTGCTATTTGCACACAGTTATGTTGATTTAATAAAATAGTTAAAGCGTCTTGGGTTCTCTACATGTCTTCCACGGCAAAATTTCTACGACCAAAATCTTTAGGCATTATATTCTATTAATTTCCTCTACAACATGATGGTGGATGTGTACGACATTAGTTTAAGCTCTTTTCATATTTCAGTGTTGAAGTAAAAAAACACTGGCATATTTTCATATATTTTTTTCATTTTCTATCGACGTCTTTCAGCTCATCATCAAACATGTTATTCCATTTGTACAGCAGCTGTTGCAGAACTTCTGCGAAATGTTAACTTGTACAATACCACATCATTTAACTAAATGGCAAAGTTTTGAGATACTGAACATTAAAAAAAAACTGTCATTTGCACTGATTAATTAGAACATTGGTAAAAAAAAATTATATATTTTGAAAAAAATGTATGAACCTGAATCAATGAACTTTGCTGAAAATAAAAGAGCATTTAAAGCTATTTCTTATTAGGGAAAAAAATAACAGATGTTTGGCTCACCTTATTGGATAATGACCAAATACTAAAAATTAATAAATTAAACAGGGGAATGTTATAAGCATAGCTGTCACAATATTTTCTCCAAGGTGTTTTCTCTTTTTGTTTAAATGGTTTGTTTTTTTAGGTCGTGGCTGAGCCACTTTGCAAATGTCTAACTCTCTCAAGAATTATAGTGATTGTTTGCATGTAATTTAAATCAAACCTAAGTTAATTATTTCCCGAGTGCCACAAGCGAGATTTAAGTGGATTACGCATTGTCAGCACGGTTGTTTTTAACAGCAGGAGAGGAGCTGCCAGCCCTCTGAGCCTCAGAAAACAGGATTAAGGCAACAAAACATTCATGCTGCTCTTAAACAAAAGTAAGGAACCTCAGACGTTGGTTTGAATTTGTTAGACACCCCTGTTAACCATTAACTTTTAAATGTAAAACACTAAACATGTTGGGAAATTTAAAAAATGGACAGCTGCTTTTTTAAATGAAGACATCTCTGTAGGTTTGTTCAGCGAGTGAAAAGTCAAGTTGCTAATCAAAAAACGCTTTAATTGGCTTCATTTAGTTGGTCACAATCTGAACCATTTTTTTTTTTCCATTTTTTACATAGAATCAGTTTTATTTTTTGCGTCTTTGGACTTTGAGTTCCAAGGATGGAACATTAAAAATGAAACATTTTGTTGCAATAGCTTCTGAACCCATTTTCCACTTTTCATCCTGTTTTTTCATTGACACTGAATGTTTAAAAAAATCTGTTGTAACAAGGAGTACATCCTTCCCTCTGCTGCCTAAAAAAACACAGAAGAACATTCAGTATTCAAATATTTATTCTCTCAAAGTGCCGCTTTATATTTGAATCACAGTTCATCCCATTGGTAAATGTCACGGTAGCTAACAAGCCAAAGTTTGGGTTGGGGTTGGTTTTCTTTTCAGTTCTGGGTAAAAATGTTACTGTTGCAGTCATGTGAAGATCTTTCTGAAGCCCTTTCTGCTGATGTAACTCTTGTTTGGAGGTGTTTTTAAACTTTTGTGTCTCTTTTGGAATTTGATGTTCGATGGTGACAGTCGCATCTCTTTTCATTTTCATATCACAGTAAAGAAGGGGAAAAAAGCAGATACTGTCTGAGAGTTGTGTGTAACAGCTGAACACTAATTGTTTTCATGTTCCCACATGCCAACATTTTCATTTGGTACAAATTGAAAGAAATGGATTTAGATAAATAGAAATTTAGATTTTTCAAACACCAGGAAAGAAGGATTTTGGAGAGATGACTTCATAATAATTTAAATCGCCTCCCTTTCAGCTCAATTCTAATAAAACTGAGCAAGATGATGAAACACTTGTTTTTGTGATGCTGTCACTACATTAAAATCTTATTATAGGAGTGAAAATTAAATCTCAAAAACAAACCAAAAAGGTTTCACCCACAAATCCACACAGAAATCTCATTCAGAGACAGGCTGCAGAAGTCTCTAAAACACAAATATTACATATCTAATCAAATCAAACTGATCAGCCAATCACAAACAGCCACATTTTGTTTACCCTGCCTTGATAAATCAGGACGCATCACCATCCAGTAACAAGAAGAGATCAACAAATTGATCAAATCTATTCAGACGTTTATTTCAGAGCAATTTTCATTAGTCACTCTGGTGTTCATTCCAGCTTTCTGCTGGAAAAAAGAATCCCCTTTCTACAGCAAAACAAAGGCAGCCATTCACCGAGTCAGCACTTACGGCTGATCAGAGGATATTGGCCTTTAGACCGAGCCAGACACCAGCCGGCAAAAGGTCGAGTTTTTAAATGTTAAAGTAAGCTAAGGCGGAATTGATTCAGACTAATGGGTCAATTAGAATAGAGGTACTTAACCTTCACTTTACAGCTGCTAACTTCTGTCATCTCTTTGTATCCAGTTTGTCTTTGTAAAAGTTTTTAACAAGAAAAGCCACCAGTGTTTCATAGTTCAAAGCAAAGATTCAGATTAATATAAAAGGTGGGAGATCTAAAGTGGTCTTTAGACATTTTAAGACATTTTTTAAATAATGATCGACTTCACATCATAGCATCCTCGAGCTGGAACTTGATCCATCAAGATTACGCTTTTTAAATCTAAAATTTTGCTCCTTTAAATCATTTGCACATTATTTTTTCATCATAACTGCAAAAACCTGCAGTGAGGAGCAGATTAGGGGGCTTTTATAATGCATACTATGCAGAGGGCTTCAAATGTAATGCTCTATAAGCTGCAATGTCAAAATTAAACTTAAAACTCTCCCCTCTAAAAACTTCATAACTTTCATATGTTCCTTCACAGATGTAGTTGATAGAGACAGTTACGACACAACACATGAGCCACACTCTTTCAGTTATTAGACATCCAGTGGTACACATTTCTATTAACACTCTTCTCTTCAGGTTTAACGTTGGAATATTTTTCCTGGAACGGAAAAAAGGCTTTCATTCATCCACCGGCTTCTGTGACAGAGGTGTTTGGTGCAGAAATGAAGCAGGAAAAGGGGTTGTTTCTGTTCGAGAGGATTATTTAAGATCCTCAAGTTAAAAGGCTTTGTTGCAAAGACACCAATAAGAAGTTGTTTCCCTGGTAACCAGACAGACGGCATGTCCTTCTTCCTCTGTAAACCTTTCCAATATGGCTGCAGGTTAAGGCCCTTTATAGACTCTCAAGCCTTTCTGAAAAATATTATCAGACAGGAGAACTAAGTTACAGGTTCCCTGGCACTGAAATGAAGTGCCTACAATATTTTAAGTATGTTACAATAATTCTGACCAGATTAAAAGAAAACAAAGAGGAAGCTTGCTTATGCTTTGTCCAAGAGAAAAAAGTATATTGTGATGGCACGATTTGTGCCCGGTTTTAAGACAAAAAAGTCATGACGTAAACATTATTTCATAATTTAGTTTTACATTATTTAGTTTTTTCAGAGGACATCCAGGGAAAAAGCCTGCTCCAGGGGCAGCAGTTTTCTCAGGAATGATGTCTAACATTTACCATATTCTTTATGTAACATCAACGTATTAAATCTTGTGTTTTGGCTGACTTGGGACATTTGGAGCCACTGTGTTAACACAGCCCGAAAATAATGAAAGCTTGCGTCCAGTGAGGGCAGTTAGATCTAGTTTTTCTAAAATGAAACCCGCCTGCCTGAACTGGCCGTGTGGTGTTAGTGAGTGGATCATGAGACCTTTGAATGTCTAATTCACTGGGTGTGACCCGACTTACCAACCTGTGGTGTTTGCGTGTGACTAAATTACGACGGTGAAATGCCAGCCGGCATGACTGCTCTTGATTGGTGTACCCTCTTTATAAGCCTGTTCACCGTGAACCATAAATTATTCAAACAGGCAATCACTCGAATGTTCCCCACTTCCTGTGCTTCGCACTCCAAAAACGACGAGAGGGGCAAAAAAAAAAACACACGCACAGGAACATTTTGGCGGTAAATACTTTGGATCCTGGCAAATATTTTAAGGCCAGTAACTCAGACTGCACAGGGTGCCAAAAGTGATGAATTTGAAATTTCCTTCCAGGGGTTTTTTCGTTGATAAGACTATTGGCGAAGGCTGTTATCAGGAGCGAAAAGTTGAGTTTTTAAGTGGTTTTTTGGTAAGCACGGGGTAATTAACTCCTCACAAGTCCCTCCGGAGATAGGCGTAGGCAGGAGAGTGGATTAATTACTAAACAGAGAGGGGAAAAGAGAGAGAGGGCAGGAGGAAAAGATGACATGAGAGACCGGGTACGAGAAAAACAACCACTGCCATGATACAAAACTGGAACTGTGAGAAAGACAGGATGTTAGCAGATTAAAAAAAACGACCGGAGAGGGAGGAGATGTAGGAAGGGACGAGTGAAGAAAACAGGGAAGCAGAGGGATGAAGAAAGAGATACGTACAAAAACAAATGTGATTTAAAAAAGAGAAAAATGCCAGTTAGACTTGTCTAGACTTGTTCCCATTGGTTACACTTTGCTCTAACTTTGCCGGTTCTTGTACATGGTAGAAATACATTAAAATATAAATCAATACTCGAGGTCATTTTGTTTTTAATGTGGTTTTGGTCAGGCGTACGTCACATTTTTAAGGTTAATTGGAAATCTTTTACATTGTCCCGTTTTACTCCAAACACAAACAGCAAAACTTTTGTATGACAAATGTATTTCACCCATATTTAAATTATCCAGAGGAAGGTTTTTCTGCACTTCTGCACTTTCTTTAGAGTCATTGTGTTAAAATAGCTTATATAATAGATAATTTTAAAAATGCTTGACTGAATAAGGAAACACGCACAATGGGTAAAGATTTCTTTTTATGCATATTGGTCCTTACATTGTAGTCAAACAGTGCAAATGTAACTGTCAGCCATGGTGGCCCTTTGTGAGCACTGATTAGACCTCTCCTGGTGCTGTGCAGCAGGCCTGAAATCACACAGCGAGCAACTGAATGTGAATAATTAATGTTGTTTCTTTTGTGTCTTACTGTATATTTGAGCCTGTTTGGTGAATTCAAATAACTTCCTATGCTTTTTTAGTCCTTAATCTTAACAAACAGCCCTTTTAGAGCTTTTACATCATTAACAGATGAACACAAACATGAAGATTGTGTGTTTGTTTCAGTCCTTGTCCTGTGAGAGACCGACAAAATTAATTACCCTAACACCGTAATCAGAAATGAATTGCACCAGTTTGATTTAAAAGCCTCTTTTCTCCCCTAAATGATGGAGTAAATGCAGCAGATTTGAGAGTAAACCTGTGCGTGAAGATACCACAGTATTGATCCTCCCTTCAAAAGCTTTTTCTCCCTCAGGAGATCTGATAAGGCTCATATTTCTGCCTCGGCTTTCAGATCCTGTAGTTTTATTGATCGTCATCAGCAAGGTGCATGTGATTGTTCTCGATTCAAAAATAAAACATTTAGGAAGCAGCCCTCATTAGCTGTTCCTACAAACAATTTATCCCTTTTTTTGGCTATTTAACCCAGCTGAATCAATGCTAATTGATAGATTAAAATCAAAATTGAGTTAATTAAAGAATTGTGTTTACTTTCTCACCACAGTAGCAACGAGTCACTGATGAGGATTAATAAACAGGTCATTGGTCATTGAAAGGGAGTAGTTTTTAGTTGCTTTCAAAGTCAAGGGATTCACTCACTTTTTGAGTTTTTCCTGCCCAATTGTTTTGCTGAAATCGGAAAGTAAACAGCCCGTGGCGATTTGTGATCCGAGCGATCTGACCGGACAACTGCCCAGCTGCACGTCCCGTTTCAGCCCGCAGAACTTTTCACACCCTGACAGGTCGCCGTGCACAGCACAGGCCCGTGAGCCAGGCTCACTGTGACAGATACCTCTGCATGGGTTCGGAATTCAGGACAAAACCCTGTCTTTGTCTTTAACTACACCGGATTTAACACTTGATCACCAAGCAGGTCTGCTGCCCAAAATCACCATGTTTTTATTTTTTCCATTTGAGTTTCCTCACTCCAGTTATCGGAGGTTGCAGCCTTTCTTAAACGTTTATAGATCAATCTGCCTAAAGCAGATTAACGATATTATGTGAGCGTGATCGCTTTAAAATAGATACAGGAATTATCTGACAAGATCCCAGAGATGCATCCAGACCCTCAATCGTTTTTTTCTTCTTCTGCACAGGAAAGAGAGAAGACAAGGCTGTTATCTGTCACATTCCACTAAAACCTTTAAGCTATTTGGAGGAGCACAAGCTATTTATTGCATAGTTGCATAGTTACCGCATTTCTGTCTGTGTTTGCGCATGGATTTTTCTTCATCCTCCTTACACAGCACAACTTTAGTCATCAGTGGATAAAGAAAAGTGAAGAAGAAGAAGTTCTAAAAGGACAAGGACGGAGTGACATGTGCTTGGATAAAACAACGAATAATTACAAATAGTAACCAAAACCGCCCCTGACTAAATTGGATTTCTCACACCCACAAACACCCTCCCACAGAAGATCATGTAAGGTTCAGTGTGTGTGTGTGTGTGTGTGTTAGTCTATTTGTTCATGTACAGAAATAGGGGCTATTTCGGTAGCTTTTCTCTCTGTGTACTTTATTTTCAGCACCAGCCTGCAGCATGTGCCGGCACAAACCTTCATTAACAACTAAATTCCTTAGTTCTTTACGCAACGAGCATGATCTGGAGTTCTTACAGGAAATTCACCACTAATTCCTGCTGTGAAGCGTTCGAAGAACACGAGGTGAGCCAGCGTGTGAACAGAACAGAAAATCTTCCGGCTGACTTACAGTCTGTGGATGACTTTATGAGTCTGTGTGCTGGTCGGTTTCATTAAAATAAGGATCACTGCTTATACATTCACATTTTCTGCTGTTCACAAATAAATTTATCTCCAGAAAATTGTTTTTAGCTGACCCGTACCCGGGATTGTTTGGGTTTCTGATCCTATACCTGGAGGAATTTAGAAAAGATCTGCTGGTATAGCAGATACACCCACTAAAATGGAATATTTTACTTATAAACACATATGCTGAGCAAAGGTGAGTAGCCATGAACATTTCGTTTTGACTGATAGTGAATTTTATGCATGGAGAGCCACTTAAAACCTATTATAGTTTGTCCTTTTTCTTCATAAAAAAATGTCCAGAAAAAGATTTCTTCCAAAAGAAATGTGGAGGGGAACAGCATGTTCACTCCTGAATTTGTTCCTGCACTTTTTGCACAAAAGACTACTCCAAATTGTGGGAACAAGCTGAGCTTTCTCATCCCTCCACAGACCAATCCAGGAAACACACCTGGAGAGTAATCACACACACCTGGAGAGTAATCACACACACACCTGGAGCCAAGTGTCCCAAACGTGGTGCCATGAAATGTTGAAATCTCTACATGCTGGGGGTGTGATGTCTAAAGACGATATTCAAGTCTGGAATGTGTACTTAATCTGAACTAAACTGAGGTGCAGAGGGCTAAAAATGTGGCTTTAATCCACAAATTATGAAGGACGCAGTATATGTGATCACTCACTTATAATATTCTGAAAGCCAATGCTGAAACTTTCCCTATAAAATGCCATTAAAGCAAAGGGAACCTAAATGGATTAAAACAATAAAAGTGTGTTTGCTTGCAGTTGTCCGCAGTTTTCCAGATGATTACCTGTTACCTCTTTTAGAAAAGTCATTCAGTGCTGGAGGGGATTTTATATTTACAACAAAGCCAAAGACCTCTGGGAAACAGTGGCAGCTAAGCTGATTGGCACAGGTACATCTAGTTTAGTAAATACATTCATCCAGCCATGAATCAGGCTTCTCTGTAAAAACCAACAGCTTTTTGTGTACACAGTTTTAGATAAGCTGCATGTGGGCCTCAGCCCTGTCACAACTTTGTCTGGATTCAAGGCCAAAGTTGAAACAGTAAAGTTGAAGCTGTTAGCTCTTTACTGTTACTGTTTGTCAGAGTAGAGGTGGAACCAGTTTTCATCCCAGTTTCATGTATCAGTCGACTTATTTTAAAGTGGAGAAAATTAACTACAAAAAACAGCAGCACTCTCCTTACTTTTATACTTATACTTAAATACTTTTATATTTTGTTTACTACTTCCTTTACAAATTATATTTAAATTCATTTTAATGAAAAGCAAACTGAGTTTTTAAGCTCCACTTCTAAATGTACCAGCGCCTTTTTCCACGGTGGGTCAGGATGGTGGCGGTGGAGCCGAATTGAGAAAGAGGCTTTCAGCAAAGTGTCACACACAATTGCACCTGCTCCTCGGATTGTTTGGAATCACCAGAAATATGGATATTTTTGGACTGTGGGATGATTCTGGATGAACAGATGCTGGAGGAAAAGAGTTAAATGACGGCAGTCTTAACAACACGCCGCGGTGCTGTCGCGTAACCGCTAAAGTATGAATAAGTAAAACAGCCCTTTCCTATGTTAATGTCGAGGATATCATGAATAAATGAAAAAGTTCTGTACATTCACCAGCGAGTTGAGATTCTGATGTACCTCTGTGACTCATTCTTTTTACTCGGAGCACTGAGGCATGTTGCAGGATCACTGGTTACCTGCATTGACCTTTAACCTTTAACACCTAATTAGATGCCTAATTGCCTATCTTAATTAATTTCTTACAAAAGCTGCTTAAAAACTATAAGCGACGAGAGGTGTACATTGATAAGATCTCTCTGTTACAATTAGACACAGATGCTAAATGTCATCTGAGAATACAGCAAAACAAGGACTGATTTAAAAAGAAAATCCTCATGAAGGGAGTTTAAATTAGGGGAAAAGACGAAATGAACTCTTATATAGGTCTTATAGAAGTCTATGATGTTGATTCAATTCTTTCTATTTGTTTTATTGAGTGCTTAATTGTTCTATTTGCTGTCTTCAGGAATAGCTGTTAACAGTTAAGTCCCATCAGGAGCTGTGAGGTAGCTGAGAAACAGAGGGACCGTTATAATTACTTGGGACAGGGAGAATAATTGACACTGGAGTGGAACCAGTGACCAGAACAAGTAATATTAAAACAATCCCGGGAGAAATTTGAGTCTTTGGCACAAAGAAAAGGCGAATGTGAGGGAGGTTCCTTTTTTTAGACCTGAATATCCAGACCCTGTCCATGACTCTAGTGTCTTTGAGTGGACTGACATCAGCTTAAAAACCTGTCTGTGTGCAAGACCTTTCGGCTGCATCGTGTTGGTTATGGCGTATATTTGTAAAGGTAGCCGGTCTAATGTGGATGCAAATGCAAAATACTGAGGCTGACGTCCACCAAATTTAGAAAAAACAAGAAAGAGAATATGGATGCATAGATGGGGAAAAGCTCGGCTTCTCAACGTCACCTTAAATCTTTAAATCGCTAAAAAAGCTTATAGTTTGAAGATAGTAAATGAGACGCTCAATATTTCAAGAACCACCCCTGCCAGGAGGCTGTTTTAATTGGTGGAGCTGGGGTTGAAGTTGTGAAGGAAACATGGCAGCTCCATGAGATGCCTCCATCAGATGGTTCACAGCGAGCTGATTAAGCTTTGCCCACATTTCACATTTCAAAGCCTCACCTCCAAAGATGTTCAGGAAAACTCAAGGTCAGCTGAGGGAAACTGGATAAAACACTTTTAAAAATTTGGAGCAGAGTTATTTTCGACTGATTGTGAGTTGGAGTCAATTTTCTTCAGAAAATGTCGATTTCTGTGTTCGTTTCGTAGATTCCCACAGATCCAAATTCCTCTCCCTCAAAGTTAAACCTTATGTTATTGTTAAAGCATAATAAAAGACTACGGTCTGGTTTCTGATTGGCCGACAGAATGATGTGGAGGTGCTTGGCTTCCATTTGTTTTCTGCAACATCAAAGTGATTTTAGATATGGTTACTCTTCTGCCTCCTACCAGCAAAGTAATATGTAACACAGTAACGGTGAAAATAACTCCTCTCAACAGCCCACTTTAACAGCAAGACATGAAATAGTCCCATTACCCATTTATCCCTTCTTTGTGTGTCCGTTGTGTGTTACAGCGCACATAAATAACCACACAGAGGGACACAAACGCTGCATCCACAGCCAAATTGGAATCAAACCAATAGGACACAGCAACATGGTCTCTGGAGGAAACATGAGGAATCCACTGTGGTATGGGGAGATGGAGGGAATTCTGATCGATGTCCTTTCCCTTATTGTGTCCATGTTACTGCTGTAGATTCGGACGGTCAGCCCCTCCCGATATTGACCAAAGCAGCAGTGAAGACGGAGCCGAAATGTTTACTGTGAGTTTGAGTAAAGACCTCTGGCTGCAGCTCCATAATGGCCTCATAAGTGGAGAGGGGAGCATTATTTTACAACAATATGTCTTTGGAAAGCGTCTGTCTTATGGATTCTTTCTTAAACATAAAGAATCTTTTATATTTATCAGGGCTGAGCTTCTTTGCTGCGAGCTGTGTGATCAATATGTAATAACTTTTCTCCTTGCTTTTGAACTGGTTTCTGCTCAAGAAGAGATGGACCAGAGCTAATTGGCTGTTTTTTTCCCACATAGTTTTGACTGACTGTTGCAAATGATGTGCATTGTCATACCTACAAAAGGGGAAAGGGGAAGGGACGGTTAACAGAGGAATTTTTCTTTGTGGAGGAAATGAAAAAGAAAACGAGTACAATCTTCATTTTCTCAAAGAATCCCAAATATGGGATTCAGGGTGGCATCTGTAAATTAATATGCTTTCTTTCATAGCTGCTTTAGTTAGAACTGTGTTTTGTAATAAAATCTTAGGTGAAATGTCCTGAAATGACCAAACCATCTCTCTTTCTGAGCCTCTCTTCCGCTGATCCATTTTCAGTCAAAAAAAGATTTCCAACTTCAGAAAATCTACACATCCACAAAGAACCCACATCTACATAGAAATCTACAATCCGTATTAAGAAATGCAGTTGCCGAGTAGAGTTAAACTGACTGTTAGCTGTTCCAATGAATGTTTGAAGTGCAGTTGCAAAAGATGAGATTATCTTATAGGGCTAAAGTAAATTTGCTCAATACCTCCATGCACTTAAATTTATATTCCGTTTGCTGCCTACATGAACTCTTGAGGTCAAGGAAGTAACTAATTGTAATTATGATGTCAATCAAATGAATCTTGTGGCAATATAAATGAAAAGTTAGTCCAGACCGTGATCGTTTTCTAAACAAAGTCATAGTGATTTGGGCTGATAAGTAACTCAGGTACCCCAAAAAATGCCCACAGGCCAGGTGGCCGAATTTTGAAACCACTTTTGTCTGGTTAATTGACAAATGAAGGGGGAAAAAAGAGGTAGCATGGCAGGTGAACACAAGAGGGCTGTTTATTCAGCAGGCTGATAGATAAAAAGGCATGAAAATTACTGGTGCATTAGACTAAGTGCTGGAAAAATACTGACAGGTAAGTGGGTGCAGACTGAAGGACTGAGGAGTGAGTGGGTGGAAGGAAGGAAGGGGAAAAAAAACATACTACTCCACTCTGAAGTGTGACAGGACTTTTGAACACAGGCAAATTTAATGTTTGGTGACAGTTACAGAGTTGTGGGTTTAAATATTTTTGCACAGATATTTCTGATGGCAACAGAAGGGGTGAAAGTAGTCCAAACATGATATGTCACACTGTTTTTTATATTATTTATTAAAAAATATGTTCGTTCAAAAGAAGTTTCACAAAACTAGGTGCTAAAATGAGCCCTGTTAGAGACGATTTAAAGACAAAACTGAGAACAAAACTCAGCCGATTGCAAAATGAAATGTTTAAAAAAAAAATCTGCTTATGCCGTTTGCTTTGTTCAGTTCCTTATGGGCAATTTTCAAAGCGAGCAGAATGGTATGTTTACAAGAAAAACAGCTCTCATTAAGTTCGATTCTGTGCATGAGTAAAAATACACTGAGACATCAGAGTGAGTCATCTAATGGCTGTAATTGATTTAAGCGCAGAATAAAGGTGGATGGGAAAATGTTTGCTGTCTCTGGATCAGAGTTTATATACAAACACACTCCTTTAAAACAATAATCTAAGCTTAAACGTCTGAATCGGCGTTGGTTTTGGGGGGAAACTTTGCCGTAGTTTGGTATTCTCATTGAAGGGATCTTTGGTAATTTGGTGTTTTGGTGCTCTGTGGTTTGCTCTTCAGGCTTTTTCTTTAAAGTCACTTTAAAGTTTGTCTTTAAAGTGTTGTTTTTATTAGGTCAGTTTAGCCACAGCTGCTCATTTTGTTGTCTTTTATTAACAGAATTTAGTTGATTTCAAGTTCCTTACAGTCCATTTCTGCACTCTGGGTCCTCCTCCACTTTACACATGACGACTTTCTGCTGTTAATTGCGACTGTAAGTACCAGCGTGTCTTTCAACGAGCCTGCCCGCAGCCGAACGCTGACATTTTTACGATTTTCATTTGGAAATTATGCAAAACAGAGCAAAACAAAAAATATCTCTAACATCTAATGCAGCCACAAATACAGGCCCTGGCTGGATGAGCCTCTCCCCCCCCCAGCTGGGCTGACTCATCCAGCGTGTCAGCAGTCCCAATAAAACGTCAGAGAGCTTTCAAACGCTCGCGTCGATTAGATGTGTCTGTGACTATTACAACAAAGCCTTTTTGCCAGGCAAGTCAATGACACGAGCTGACAGGATTGCAGGTCGCACATAAAGCACTTCACATCCAGCTGGGTGTTTGTTTTTTGTCCTCGGTTATTATGTGTACGCTGGAAGCTCCGAGAAATTAACATAATCCCACAATTTTTAACTTGAACGCACGATTTTCACATTGACCTTTTTGCTCTATATTCTAAAAAACCCACCCACTCCACTAAAATGAATCCACAAGCCTGCAAATATGAGTCCAGTCACTCTGAATTTTGTCGTAAAACAAACAACAGCAACATATTATCTTTGGTTTTCAAAGATCGATCATTATCAAATGATCATGGAATGGTGGGAGTGTGAGTTACATTCCCATAAAGGATGTCTTCAGGGTGTGGCTGCTTTGCTTTTACTTGGTTTGGCACTTTCTGACAGGAGCACACTGCCTAATGAGACTTTCTTTTTTCCTCTCTTGGTGTTTGATTGCGATCTCTGGTGTGCAGGTCACAGCTGCTGCCCTATAGCCGCCGCCTCAATAATAATTTTTAAAAAAAGAAACTGGCTCCCGCACCAAGATAGTTGGACTCTAAGACAGACAGTTTTTCAACTCCAGGGTGACTTTGCGACTCGTTAGTTTCCCTTCCTCTCCTTTTCATGCTTGGATCCTCTTGTTTGCACGTCTCTTGATAAACTCAGAGAAATCAACCCCAAAATGATGGGGCTGTTAGATCGTTGTTGAACACCAGTCTTTTTTGGAAATCAAGAGGCTCGTCCAGCCCTTCCTTTAAAAATAGTCATTTTTGGAAAGTTATTTTAAGCCCTGAATTGAATACTGTGACTTATTCTGTTTATACTTAAAGTCTTGACAGTATATTTATCTGGAGTTACACCTAATGAAACTTATTGATATTAGTATCAATGCTCTTTTTTTAAAGCAATAATTACATAAAACTTAAAGGCCGCCTTTTAGTTTTCAGCCACTTCCTGTTTCAGTAAAATCTTTTTATTCTGAACCATTTTCAGTCATCTGGGTAAAAACCTATATCTCCAGATTGCTGTGCAAAAGGTTTGAACCACCGCCAACTCCTTGATTTGCTGCAAAGAAAATTGTTCTTTGTAAGGTTGTCTGGACTCGATGCTGGATCATTTTTTTAGTGAGAAGATTTTTTATATGATTGCAAATTAAAGAGGCACTCTTAAGTGAATTAAACAAGTCATGTTCAGGTCAGGTATAAGGACAAGTCCAAGAACAAACTTTGAAAGATGCTCAGAGATGCCAGGAAACTGTTGTCCATGAAAAAAAAAACTCTATAGACTTTTAAAAATGTTTCATATTGCTTTATTGAGAGAAAAAGGTCAGGTTATTGGTCAGGGTTTGTCGGTTTGTCCTCTAGGAGCATGCAGCTCCAGCAGCACACGCCTGGAGCTCCGATGGCTGTCAGATAAAAACAAAAATGTTTCTACCGCGGCAGCTAAGAACAGTTGAAACCCCCCAGTGGAAAACTGTCAGAACAATTCCTCTCGTCGCAGCAAAACACACCTGATGTGAATCGTGTTCACACCTCAAAGCGCAGCGTTAAGGTATTCCCACAACAAATTTAGCTTTGCCTTTCCTCTCGAAAAAGCACCCTGTTGCCTCATTCTTCGGGCAGATCCGGGGAAGATAAGTTGTCATGGTGACACCTGCATCATCTGTCTTCAGTGTCACACACTCCGGTGATCTCCCAGACTGAATTATGTCCCCTGAATTCACTCGCACTGCTCTGAACTGAAAGATGAGCACATAAATAAGCACAAAGAAACTTCAAGGGAAATATATCAAACCCTGAAAAGGGAACCA
The DNA here is from genome assembly GCA_907169785.1 of Menidia menidia. Classification (NCBI taxonomy): domain Eukaryota; kingdom Metazoa; phylum Chordata; class Actinopteri; order Atheriniformes; family Atherinopsidae; genus Menidia; species Menidia menidia. The sequence continues at coordinate 2,201,817 of CAJRST010001113.1, read as the reverse complement.
TCCGTCACCAATTACACAGATACTCAGTCAGTAAAAGTACAGCTTTAAAAGGCCAGAGAGGCTGTTCCTGAGAGGATACAGCTCAGATGAAGAACACATCAATTATGAATATGTTTGTAGATGTTACAAAACTGTTTGATACTCATCCCAAAGCTCATGGATGTTTTCCTTACCAGTACTTTTAAGATAACTGTTTACTATATAATTTTATCAGGATAATTAATCCCATTACATAAGTCACCTCAAACTGATGTTATGGACATGACTGATTTACAGCAGAACACTTTTTGGATGTGTCCAAAAGTCTGATTTAGGGTAGTAAAGTGGAGCCGATATTTAGTATGTTGGAGGGTCAGTGGCCTGAAAAAAAAAGCCCCATTGGCTACGGTTTTGGTGCAAATGCTACACAGTTCTGAGTCACTGAAAGAGACAAGTCTGCAAACCATTAAAATCATATATGGCTGCCAGTCAGCAGCCGCTTTGCTCTGAAATGGTTCGTGGCTCACCACTTAGTCACCACTTGATAGGCCCATTTTCAGGCACTTTTTTAATTTTGTGCAGTCAGAAAATAAAAGTATCTTTATGTTGACGCTGGAGAAGGGAGCAAAATTGTGCTGATTAAAGAGTGACATCATCTACTTACATTTAGTGAGTTATTCAGCCGGCTTTACCGTCAGAAAACAAAAAACAGAAATAACATTTGTTAAGGTTAAATATATCACTCCACAGAGAAGAACACACTCAGATTCTCACGTCATGTCTTTCACAGGGCTGATTTACTACATTTTTGAGCATCAGATTTGGGAAAGAGAGTTCCATGTATAGGATTCTGTTAATAAATTAGTTTATTTCAAGGCTTTTTTCTTTTTTTGTTTTTAATGCACCAAGAAGGAATTCCTTCACGAGGCTCATTGATGTACGTTACAGCATCTATTTTACATTTACCCCGCCTGTTTGAATTATTCAAATCAGGACACTGGTAAACAAAAGCATGTTTCATATTCATCAACCAGTTTCTCCAGCCAGCTCTTCAGAAATGAAACACGGTCTTAGGCGAACATTAAAGTAGGTCTGATTTCTTTTCTCCTCCCAGTTTGCTTTGGTTTTCTCTGAACACTTCTACCACCTCCTTTCAAACACTGAAAAGATGATAGTTCAATATGGAAAAAAAGCTTGTACTATGGCATTGACAGACTGTGTTGAATTATTGTAACTGCACGAAACGGGTGACTGTCACTTTAAAGCAAACCCAAGACTCCCCTGTGGAAGAGATTAGAGGGATGGGTGATTTCAAGGCCCTCTAACTTTGCACTGTGCTGCACAGCAGTGATTCTCAAAATATTCTGCAGTGTCCACTTGGCATCTTCAGTTAAAGACCTCATTCAGGACACACTCTCTCCAAACAAGTTGCACTCATTTCATCCTGCTGCTTAGAGGTGAGAGCTTCCACTGAGCTGTTAAGCGTCCCGCTGTTAAAACAGATGCTCTTTTTTTTTTTCAGAATTACCGTAGGCCACAGTTGCTGAATTAAACTGAACTACTCTCTGGAAAACATAAGTCTTCACCTCATGTTGAATAAAACCTGCTTCTAACCACACTGGACTCACATTCCAGCGATTTATATCAGAAATTCAGACCCCTTTTGGCTCCAGAATCTTGAGTGAAAGCATGAAATATTTACTGAAACACTGATTTTTTTAAAAATCAGAAAGCCTCTGCTTGATAGTATATTTATTTTTTTATCATGGTGAGGTGCGCAAAGCTGTCAAAAATGGATGATGGGGAAAAACGTGGCATAAATAATTTCCGACATCTTCACTTCAGCTCTGGCCTCCTGGGGTAGCTTTTTCTGTCAAGAATACTGAAGCCTCCACTTCTGTTGTTCCTGGTTGCAACAATTCAATCTCTATTTGATTTTTTACACGTTCAAAGAACTGAAATAAGCTGAGAAGAACATCACGGTTTGACCCAAAATAGATTTTCTTCCATGACTTCCTCTCACCAACCCATCTGGCAGAATGAAACCTGACTTCTGCCCGTTTTAGGGAATGAGAGCAGAGGCTGGCAAATCAGGCGGAGGGTAACCATCGCAACCTCTGGCGGTCTGAGTTTCAGTCTGAGGACATCCCTCAGGGAAGCTCATCAGATCCCATCATGCTCATTCTCACTGATGGTGTGATTTGCTTCCACAAACCTCCATGCAGCTGCAATTACCAGATACAAAACTTTGGGTTTTTTAGTTTTATACCAAATGGGTTACAAAAAAGGTTTGGTATATGCAGGATTATCCTTGTTTATAAAGCTTGGTGTGAGATAAAGCAGCCATCATTTATTGAGTTTTAGTCAGAAATGGAACGTACAAACACCCATTTTAAAGTCAGAGAAACTTTTCTTTTAACTCAGCACTGTCAAAATAAGTTCATCCATTTCTGCAACAGGAAGATAAGAGTTTAAACCCTGCTCTGCAGAAAACACCTCTGCTGCCTGTTTGCAGACATTCCAAACTCCAGAAGATGGAGCGAAAAGCCTTCATGGTGAGCCAAAAAACAAAAAAGAAGTGAAAACTGGAGTCAAAGAATTGCCTCTTTCAACTCCACCACTAACCTGGAAGAGAAATGTGGGACAAAAGCCCATTGTAGATAACTTTGGGTGAGAACTCAACTTGGTAAAATACAGAAAAAGTATCTTATGTTCTTTTTATTTATTTATTTTTCATTTTATGTTCTTTTATAATTCATTTTAGCTGATTGTAAGAAGCCAAAAATGGGTTTAAAAGTGCTGCCTTTTTTTTTTAAACCATGAATCAACTTTCTGCTTCTGCACAGAAGCCGATGAGCCACTGAGAGATAAAAGTTTAAGCTGAAAAAAAAATAATGTAAACCCTTCTCTTTCTGTGAGGAATATCAATGAACACCTGTCCCTCTGGTGTCTTTGTTTGTGGACAGCACAGGCTGATAGCCAGTCAATCAGGTTTCTGCGGTGAGAGAGCAGTAATCTCCTGACAGCGTGGCAGATGAGAGGAGGAGGAGGAGGAGGAGGAGGAAGAGGAAGAGGAAGAGGAGGGCTGCAGCATGGTGACAGAATGACAGAAACATGTCACCCAATCTCCTCTCATTTACCATCTCTACTTCTCCTGAACATGTCAACAAAAGCAGGTACTGAACACTAGCAGATATCATGAATATTTTCTAACTTACACCTTCAAGCTGAGCAACTACTGATTTCATGTCATTTTCTCATCGGCACATAATGGCTGAAACATGAATAACTTCACTAATTTTGTGAAATATGCATCGACCATCCTTCTGTCATCATTACAGGTGAGATATAAGTACCATGAATTAAATAACTGATGAAGCTTGACAGTGTTTTTTTTCTGGATTGTGTCTGATTGGATTAAGACTGAAGGGAACCAGTTCAGAAAAAAACTCTCATAATATAGAGTAACTTTCTCTTTCCAAATTGGGCTGGCCTTATGAGCATTATTCCTGTGTCTATCCAAACAAATGAAAACAGTTTCAAAATCTGTTTCTAAGTCGTTATTTGACTAAATGTGTCACCACTCAGACAACCGTCTGTGTAGTGGACTGTGGGACAGTTTTTTTTGTGACACCAGCTTGTTAATAAAAACCTTTGTCGAGTTCCCAGTCCCAGGGCTACTTTTTCTATCCCAAACAGATTTGTTCCCACAAGATTTTTTTTTTTTGTGTTCTTCACGTCACATTACCTTTTACATCGGGGTCCTAAATGCCTGACTAATTGCATATATGCTGACTCATGGTAAAGGTTTCTGTGGCATCTTCTTCTGTGGCATCAGCAGTCATCAGACTTCCTCTTTGTCAAAGTTGTGGATAACTTTTGATTAAAAAACCTGCTGGGAGCGAAATTGAACTGTTGCCCAAAAACAACAAAGCCACAAACTGGTCCAAAACGAGTGTGAGCTGCAGAGGGTCCCCACCGAAGCTCTTTGAGTGCAACGAGGCTCTCTCTGAACCAACAACAGTGTGTGTGATGGGCACTAATACAGACAGATTCTTTCCTTTACATCTAATTAGCTAAATCTGTACTTCCTCCTTGTCGTTGCTTTTATGTCAGAAATGTCTGCGCTCATGCTATTGGAAGTAGAATACCAGCTTTCAAATTTGTAATGAAATTTATCAAAAAGAACCATTCAGACATGGACCTTTTAAGTATGAAGTTTAGTCCACATGGTGCATTTAAGGCACCTGACTCCTGTTTTTCCCACACTCACCCCAAAGCCCTGAATATGAGCTTTTGGCATGTGGATTCAATCAATTATTTTCCGACTTTTGTCTATTAAATGTTCAATATGGATGTACTTTTCTAGATTGATTCCAGGTCGGCAGGTAATTCGATATGGCTCAAAGTGCAGCATTATCCCCCTGAAACACACAGCTCAACGAACACCTTGGATCTTATTGATCTTATTCGACGCGCTCACGCTGAGGCCCAAAATATCACGTCCCCGGCTCTCATATTGCACCTCGACTCCATAACTGATCGATTCGTCGCAACGTGGGCAATCGGTCCACGTGGAACCCCTGAAAGCCTGCGCGGCCCCGCTCATCCAGCTGGTTTTGCAATCTGCCACAACAAGATAGTGATGAGAAAAATGTGCCGCGGTTTGGTTCCTGAAGGGCTCCAGAGGTGTGAAAACGGCTGCACCGACTGTTTTCCCCATCTGCCGCCATCCCATCGGTGTGTGTTGTGTGTCTTCCCATCTGGCAGCCGGTGGTTCTCCTGCTAGATACAGGTGAAAACATCTGTCCGTGGAGGTGCCACTCTGCTTTTTCTAGCCCCATCTGTCTCCGCACTGATAGCCGGGATCAAAGCGAGAGGGAGAGCCTCCGACGGCCGCACGCCATGCATCCTACGCTGATGATGACATTTTCGAGTGCACAGCCGATCATATCAGGGAATCCATTAGGACTTATCATTTAGGGGTCAGTTTCTTTCTCGTTTTGCAGAGTTACCATGATGATTTATAAACACTTTTCCAAACTTCCATTTCTGCAAGGTAATTTGTAGTTACATGCGTTAGCTGATATTTTGAATAAATGAATTAATAAATGGCTCCATGCTGATTGACTTCAGGAGAAGTATTTTTGCTGGTTTATGTTGGAAATTATTTCCTAAAATACCAACAATGCATTGCTTGTGCCATGAGTCCTCGTTTCAGTCTATGTTTATCTTACAGGGATCTTAGCCAGCCTTTTTTTTTTATTTGTTCTGCTGCCATCAAATTTGAGATGAGCAAATACGTTTTCAGAAATAATAATCTCTTTTCAAATGATTGATGTCTACGTTCTATTGCGAATAAATTATTTAATTAGGACATTTGCCAATTTTACTTTAAGTTACATTTTACTCAGCATCTCAACATTGAAGTTACACAACAACGTAAAATCTGCAGTTCAGTGAAAGACACATGAGTACAACCTCATATAATTTATACACTCTGTTTTTAGACTCTCGGGTTTGCTTTTCAAGATAAATGAGTTGGTAATAAACAGCAGAAACTTTACACATATGTTTTGTCATGCTGAGGACTCTCACCAGTCCTGGTCCGTTTCCTTTCTTGGTTGGTGGTCACAATTGCCCCACAGTAGATCCAAGCAGACGTGAACGCAGCATTAATTTTGCTAGGAAACTCAGCGTGACGCTGATTGAAGGGCGGCCGTGTGTGCGTGTGACAGCTACATCAGCGGGCAGCCTCATTTTTCAATATTTATAAAGACAGGGTCCAGCGGCCCTTTCTTCTCCTTTACACTGAAAACAGCAGCATGAGTCATCACCCACTCCTCCACCTGCAGAGATCCACAGAAGATGAGAGCTTCTCTGATGAATAAAAAGAACCAAAGAGGGAGATGCGTTTTCATGGAGGAAACCAGGTTTCTGGCACTGAAAGACACCCATGCATTTGATAAGAAACACTCTAAAGTCTGACAATAAAGCCTCTTTTTGTCCTCTAATGAGCCCTCAGTTGATTTTGCAATTAAAACGTTTGTCTCTCTTTTTGTTTTTTTTCTTTAGTTTTCGGCAAATACCAAAGAAAGAAAACCCCCAAAGAAATGTCAGTGTTTTTGGCTGTTGTATCAAGCCTGTCTGTTTGCAAAGAGGGTTAGTGGCTGAAAGTCAGAGTTTCAAGTGTATCAAAGGGGGCTTTCTGGATTTATTAGTCCAGAAAAGTGGCGGGGCTTTGGAGGGACCCCCACGGGTTTGAGACATTGATGAAGAAAAAAATTAAATAAAAGGTGGCAAATCCTTTCGAATGAGGCTAAAGAAGAGGTGAAGAAGATATGCGTGATCTCTGGCTGTCAGCTCTTGGTGGGGTTCGGGTCATAGCATCACTTATACAGGATTACAAATTTAAAAAAGCATACTGAGGATGAAAAAACACTTTTTTTTCACAGCTGATGCTTATTTTGTGTTTCTTTGATCACTGGAGGAAGATTTATTATGTCAGATTAAATTATGGAATTAAACATCATACATGAAACTTTTACACACAATAGTTACATGTTAGTTTTGTTAAAGGAGGCTGTGGCAGACGGAAAAAAAATGTGTTCCTTTCCGTGCCAAAGATCTCTGGCTGTCACTGAGTGGAAGCAGTCTGGGAAATGGGTTGAGATGAGTCCCTTAGTGCCATAGTTTAACTTCATTTACTCCTCATGTTAAACATAAGCAGCGTCAATCATGAGAAAAAGGATTCTTTTTCATCTTTGTCATCTTTTCCCCAAATCTAATAAATTCCTATCATTGAAACACAGTTCAAGGTAATCTAATATGGCACCGTCTGATGATGTGAGGGGAGACGGATAGTTCCGTGATTCGATCAGTCAGGAAATATCTTCTGCTGTTTCTGGTTTCTCTTCCCGCCGATCGCGGTCTGAACGCTGGCGCAGAAACACTGAGAAGATGAAACAGGTTTGAGATCACGCTGCCAGACGAGCAGGGACCTCTGACACGATAAAAAACTCATCCTGGAGGCTGGTCAAACATGTTCACACCACTCCTGAAACCAAACAATGTGGCTCATTGAGGAAAAATATGGAAGGACTATGGCTTGGCTTAAACTACCAGTTTTGGAATACAATCAGGATGTATTAGTAGAACCAATTCTGGAGTCTGATATGGCCAAAAAAGCATAAAAAAATCCCAGGTAGGTTTAAATATCTAACAAGATATGTTCAGAATTCTCCAAAATTCTCCAAATTCAACTTTTGAATTTCTTCTCAATTAAGCTTTTAGTATTTGTTTATGATTAGCATTCATGATCATGGACAGTATGAGTAGATCAGGACTCTCATTATGAAAACATATTTCCTCCACTTCCTTTCAGCATCTTATCTACTACAAATGAGCTGTCTGCTGTAGGCCTGACTCTAAAATGCATCACACATGGCTCGTCTGCCACTTATGCTAATGCCTGAATGTCTAAGTTGACAAAAGAAATCCAGTTATTACATCCTCGATGAGAGAGGATTTTATTCAATATTGTCCTTCCCCATCATCAGCAGAGATTACAGAAGAAGTATTTCGTTTTTTCGCATCAAACTCAGCTTTGTTTCACTCACATCTTACTTTTCTTCCATCTTCTCTTTCCTCTTTTGCTCCCAGAGGGAGAATTCCTTTTTTACTGTCACGTCGTGACTTTCCCTGTCATCGCTCTATCTACCCAGAAAGTCGATGAGCAACAGGAGTACCGCACAAAGGAGAAAAAAACTTTTAACAAGAATGGATTTTCAGCCCCCCAGAGCTCCCGGGGCCCAGGGCCTCCGAGCATCTGTCTCCTTCAACTGCTGCATCACGGAAGGTGAAACTTCACATCGGATCTTTTTTTCCTTCCTCCAACACACATGTACAGCATGGTTTTAACACGGTAACCGACAGATATCTAAAGCACATTGTGATCTGTTCTGCAGCACTAAGCTAAATTTGGATGTTTGGATTGTTATGTTGTATTACTATTTACACAACTGAAAAAGCATGGCTCGTGGCAACAGCAAATGGTTGACCACTACATGACCACCATGTATGGTGCATGGAAGAAGCCAAAACCAAAGCTCGAGGAAAGAGAATTTAAAAAAAGAGGAGTAGAATAAGTATGTTTTCAGACAGCATGCTCACAAAGAAGACATTTTTTGGACATGCAGCCAACCACAACCTCTGGATGCCTGTATTGTTTTCAGAACCTGAGACTTTTATGCTGCATCTGCGGGTCCGAATAAAGAAAAACAGACTTTGTTCGACTGTTTCACCGTGATGTGTCAAATGCTGTTTGAGATGTAGGAGATGATTTTATCCATTCTGTCAAATGTTGGCATGATCACAATCAACAAAAACTGCAAACAAATGTGCAAACAAACACCGCAGACATCTCAGATTACATTCTACGGCCAGAAGAGAAGGCACGAAAGCCCATTTTCTACGACAAATTAATCCTTTTCTTCTTAGGTGAGAGTGAAAACTTTTGAAAACCATTTACTTTCAGTCCCAGACACACAGCTTACTTTTCCTAAATGGAACAAATTGATGAGCAGCCTCATCCACCTCCTCCCCCCCTCCGCCCGGCTCAGAGAGACTGACCGGCCTTATCGGACCTTAAGTAAATGAACAGGCAGCGACACAACTCCGGTAAACTCTGAACCTTATCAGAGAGAGCCAGCTGAGCCGCCTGTATTCACACCGCAAGACTTCCATAACTGCCTAAAACCAGAAGAAGAGGGGGAGTCTGCATGAAATAAAGCGATAGGAAGAGTATTTTAACTTATCGTATGAGGCTCCTCATACCTACTTAAGTAGCTAAAGTAGTTCAGAAAAATTGGATCATCAAAAAGATCACTGGGTTTATTGTTAACAGACCTATTCAAAGTGACCAGATCTGGGTACTGGTTGAGCGGAGGACTGAGCCATTAGTACCACAAAAGATTTTAAAAAATGATTCCACTGGTGGCTTTGTTTGAATTTTAGAAAACTTGGTCGAAAGAAGATTAGAAAAAGGAAACTACAGCTTTTTTTTTGGGATGCACTCTGAGCTCTCTTGAATGTTATCCAGTGAAAATGAGAATAATCAGTTGGGTTAAACCTCAGACAAAACGGCGCTCTACGGGTTGATTCTCTCTGTATCCGGGAATTGATATCAAAGCATCCTCAGGAAAAGACACTGAACCCTGAGTTTCTCCTGAATCACAGAAGTGTGTGTGAGCGTTGTGAAAGGCACCGTACAGACTAAGATGTGCTGTATAAGATGGACAGTTTCATATCTATGCAAACTTTTGTGTTACAAAATGTGTGCAGGTATGGAAAAGTTTAGATGTTTATCATTTATGGCTGCAAAATGCACTCCAAAAACAGGTCTGTAGTGTGTTCACTGAGTCAAAATGGGAGTTTTGTTCCCCTGCTTTTTCCTTTTTCAGACTTACTTTGAAATTCAACTAAAATAATCAATACAACACAAAGTGATCAATGTCAGTTCAATTTGTATTTGTTGGTCTTCATAATAAAGAATCAGATATATTGGAAAGATTAGGAGTTCAAAGTTCGGTAAACAGATTCTGAAGAGCTCCAAATTTTGTTAATATTTTCCTTGAGATACTTTCAGAGATGTTCACTGCAGACAGCAAAAGTCTCCCTTTGCTTCTTTTATGCTTTTATTTATAATGGTGTCTGTCATTTTGGAGCTTCAGCTAATAAGGATGCCAGGGAGTACCTCAGAGAAATATTTGGATTATCATCCTCATCAGAGTCAAAACATCTTTGTGTTTACTACGAACGAGTAAATGAATGTGTTGATAAGACGTGGGGGATCGTAGGGATTATCTGAATTAAGCAGACAGCAGCCTGAACGCATGGGCTCAGTTTTGAGCTCTGATTTAATCGTGAGGCGTTTGTCATTTTGACCGCCCACTATAAACTGATGAACGCTCTTAAAGTGGATCAAATGAAAACATCTGGTGACGCCGCGTGTTGTTCCTTCATGGGTAAATGGCTTGAAAGGCAGATTCTGCCCGCCGCCCACAAACGCCCCGAAAAAATGTTAGAAACGAGATGCAAACTGAGGAGTTGAGGAAGTAGGGTGTTCTGGTGCTGTGTCTGTGTCCCCAGATTTCACCGAATTTGCTCAGAAAATCCAGGTTAAATATCGTGTTTAAATAAGATTGTGAGACAGGGTGCAGTCTGAGAAGTTTCAGCTGCAATGTCAACCTCAGAATCACAAAACGAAAAGCTCGACGGTACTTTGTTTCTTTGTGTATTGGCTCTACTAAATTTAAGAGGTGGACTCAGTTTGTGGACTTGGATTTTCGATGACTGGATTATACAGTTATCCGGTGCCCCTAGGTCAGTTTGTGGTTCTGCTTTTCTGTGTCAGTGATGTCTACACAACAGGAGTTTCTGCTCCATCAAACAGAGATATCTCTATCCACAATAACAAAAAAGAGAATCAGAGTATTCTCCTTTTCTCTGGAGGCAATTAGCATTTAAACGTTATTATCATGACTGTCCAGGGTGACCCCTCCTCTGGGCCATTGACCACTGGGATAGGCTCCAGTTCTCCCCGTGACCCCATTAGGGAATAAGCGGTAACGATAATGGATGGATGGATGGATGAATGTTATTATCATCCCTATTTAAGTCATAATCAGTGTGTTCTTTCTCTGGGTCGAAGGTCGTCATTTTGCTGGTCAGTCGGGACCACTTTCTAGTGTTGAGATGCTAAGCGGTCACTTCATTTGCTGCGTTTGAATGGTCGTGCCTCTCAAAAGCAAACGGAGTCAACCCCGTTGTGACCTGCAGTCAAACGAATTCACACTCAAGTAATCATGCAAAAATTTATTATACCAGCAAAATGCAGCCTAGGCCATAAAGGCTGAGCCATGTGTTGCCCGTGACGACAAAAAAAAATATTCAGAAACTCTTATTAGTGCATATGTTGAAGAATAAACTAGAAGTATTTAAGACAGAAACAAAACATTAAAATAAGATTTAAAGAAACTGTTTTATCCTTTACCATCACAACGTGATATGGGCCAATAATTAAAGAAAAAAAAAAACTACCTGTCTTTATATGTATCCACAGGAATAAGTAAGAACGGCCCGATAAAACAAAACCAGCCCTGTTTTTGAAGAATCGTGACGGGTTAATCTCAACCTCCTCCCCTCTGTGGGTTTTTACACTGATGGAGATAATGAAGCAGAAACGGAGAGTCTCCTCTTATCACTGAACCAAACAGCTCTCCTTCCCTTATGATGTCTGCTGCTTCTGGGTCATTTCATTCAGTTTGGACCCCTTTTATGCAGAAAGTGATTATTCCAGTGTGTGGTTTGCCACTCTAGGGCTAATGTAATAATATGGTGGTGGAACTTGGCAAAAAAAAGAGGCAAAGAGGCAAACATGTAATGCCCCTGAATATAAATAGTTTGATGTTTTGAATCTATTTTTTTTTAAAGATCCCCATTAGTTGTCTCCAGTGTAGATGGTAAAAAGTGCCCTTAAGCCAAAAACCAGACAAATACAGACGTGGTGGTGTTCTCCGCATTTATTTGTCTTTCTTTGTTGCTTTCTCTGTGAGGAGCATCAATATCTTACAGGTCGAGAACATCAGTTTGGTTATTTACAAGATAAAATAAACATCGTACAACTCACAATGTCTGCTTGTGTTCGGAGCGCTGGAGGAGGAAGAGGAGGAGGAGGAGGAGGTGTGGGAGAGAAAACGACTACGATCATTTTACAGAGTGGGGCCCTGTGGCGCGATGGCAGAGAGGACAGGGGTTTTTCTCCGGGAGGGTGACACAACAATCCAATAAATAACACGGACGCACATCGCCGGCGTCTCCGTCAGTAACCCATCCATTCCTTGTAACTTTCAACACCCAAAAGAGGAAGGGAAAAGAAAGAAAAAGCAACAGCAGTGGATTTATTTAGAGCTAACACGATCGCGTGTCCCCCATTGAGGTGGGGCCAACAGTAGGTTTGCTTTAACGTCTTCAACGGTGGAACGCATTTTTAATGCCAAATTGTTTAATTAGAAGGTAAAACTTTATAAAGAATCAGTTTTGTAGTCTACTAGTTGAATAAAGAGAGCCACAGAATGAGAATTGACTTTGAATAACTCAACTTCTGAGGGTTTTATTGCCCTTTCAAGAAGTTTCTCTGCTTACGAGGGGGGAAAAAACAAGTTTATTCACATCACATTTAGATGTGATGTGTGACCTGCTGCCCCACCATTCAGGATCAGGCTGGACAGTGAACCCGAAGGGATTCGGTGTCGGTGGTGGGAAATGAACTGGCTGATGAAGACTCCCGGTCTGGGGGACGCACGGAAATAACCCGGAGCGCCGCCGGGAAGAAACGGCAATTTCTCCCGAGCAATTTCTGTCTGAGTGTCCTCATTTAATCAGAGCTGCTGTGCTGCTTGTTGGTGTGAAGCGGAAAACCGAGATAGGGCTCAATCATGTTTTGTTTTCGCCCCTTAGCTGAGACGCACGCGCCGAAAACTCCCTTTTTTTTAAAAAAAAAGTTGCTGCAGCTTCTGACTGCAATCATCCGGCTGAAATGGTGTGACTGAAACGAATTCGTAAGAAAAAGAAACACGGAAGAGTTTCATTTGCTGCGGCTTTCTATTTTAAGGAACGGAAAACAGCTGAAAAAAACTGAAATAAGAGGGCTGTTTGATGAGCTTTTAGTTGGAAGCGAGGGGGGGGTGAAGGATGGGGGTTTGTGCGTATCAACTCAAGTGCAACACAATACAACGCTGGGGAGGAGATTTGGGGGTTGAGACAGAAGACGGATCTCAGAGTCGTAAAGAAAAAAACCAGGAGGCTGACCCTTTAAAAGATGGAAGCTGCTCACATTCCTGCCATCGTACCAGAGAGAAAGAAAAGACTATGAAAGTGAACTTAAATGTGGGTTGAAAGATTCTTGTTTACTTCGCTGACAAGGGGTGGAATCTAGTTGTCTGAAGGAGGCGACGGTCTTAGATGGGCAGCTGGAAGGTGATGTCCACTTGAGCTTCTTTAGCCAATGAGACAATTTCAGAAAGCTTTACAACCTGTGAACAAACAGAAGGAGTCGATCTTTCTTTAGAAGCCTCCACGACTATTAGAGAGTTTAAAATATCAGAGATGACCAGCCCTAAAACCCTCTGAACAGTTAGAATACAAAAAGCTGTTTTATTTCTCCGGTTGATGCTTGTTGACATTGACAGCAGTTAAAACATTATTTATTTTACATTTTTCAAATTTAGGCAGTAAATTCTCTCTTCTCTGCCGCCTTAAAAATGAATGATGTTTGTGTTTGTGCGTGTACCATTTTGGCCGCCTCGTCCAGGTCGTCGCAGGCGAGGATTTTGAGTGGGCTGGCAGCTATCAGAGCTTTGGCATCGTCCACTCTCGTCCCTGAAGGTAAACACAGGACAAAAAAGATCCATCAGCTGAGGCCAGGTCAACAGCTGGGGAGGCAGTATGACTTACTATGGTTGTGTCTTTTTTGTTTGTTAGACCTGAAGACGTTCAATACAAATCAAATCTCCCAATTTTTTCCCTTTTTATTTCCCTCTTCCATTAGACTACTTGTGCTAAAGATAAACAAATTCTAAAAGTATTTTCAGAAAGTCTAAGAATTGAGATCTTTTAGATAAGATGGAACATTTCCCACTATGTGTAAACATGCAAGTCAGACACAAACTGAGAAAACGTTTACAGAAAAAGACCAAAGACCTGAAATATGAGGGATTTGAGCTCTGGGTGCTGGCAGAAATATCAATGATGAAATGATTGTTGTTGTTAAGAGCAGAAGACAAAAAAAAGGGTTGGTTTGTCTCAGTGCGGTGACGCAGGCAGAATGATTTGGTGGCCAAATGTTATTCTGTATATATTAAGTGGAAAACGTGTCGTGGAGTTTGCACTGATTCCTCTGGAGACGCAACACTTCCGCAGTTGAAACAAATGTGAAACGAGAGAAGAAGACGTGAGTGCGGCAGACAACAAGAGGTGACACTGTGTTGGCTCCAAAATAGACAACAGGAGGAGACAATGCCGCCCTTGGGGAAAACTGAGAATTGTCAGGTCTGTTTATGCTCCAAATACACACGGCAGCGTTTCGGTACGCTTTCAAATGTCACTCCTGACACTGTTAAATTAATAAAGACGAACCGACGGGGAAATTTCCACCAGCGAGGGAGTCCTCTTCTGGGAAGAAGAGCCACGTGCAAAAGCAGAGGATCAGGGGGGGGGCTCAAATACATACGCATATCACAGAAATGTCACAATAAACCACAGCTCACTGCCTTTTCCCCAGAAGCCAAACACTGAAGGAGGATGAATAAAACCAGGAGACGGAAGCCACCTCCTGCTGGTGCCTGTCTGCTTCTGGTTGATCCAGAGCAGGAAAAGTTTGCAGCTTAGGTTTCAGCCTGATTTTGACCAAAATCTCCAAAGGGAATGCTCCCAAAAGAACAAAAAGAAACCACAACAAAAAGCTGAACTTTTCATATCAGCACATCAACTTAAACTAAACCGCTTTTATGTGTGTTTTGGATGGTTCAGACTTTGTGTCATCATGAGGATAGGAGTATCCAGTTCATTATACAATAATAACAGGAAATACTAATAGAAGCACTGATGCTGAAAGTTTAATCTTGCAAAGGATACGACAGAAATTATTCTATTAGAGCAGAGTGACTGCAGCAATCCGGTGAAGCTTTGGTTTAAAAAACGTCAAATGTGTAAATGAGGGCGGCCTTTTTAGGATATTTAAAGTAATTTTCAAATAAATTAAAAAATGTTTTGGAAGACATGCTATGCTTTAATGTTGTTTGACATTTCTATGACGTTTTTTAGCCTTATTTCAAGTTATATGTATAGAAATTAAGATTTTTCAGTTCTCTTTAGTGTCATGAGGAATTATTATTATTATTATTTTTCTTCAGGGTGACAGGAAAGGTGGATAAAGAACAGGTGCCTCCATCCTGATCATTTGAATGTTTCTCCACTAGAATCCCAAAGTTGAAAGTCCCGAAGTCGTAGGCTGGAAAGCTTTTTATCTGTTGGACGTGCTCGGAAAAACTTCAAATGCACTCCTGAACGGACGCCCAAACGGTAATGAAGTTGCTCTTTTAGTCTGTGCAAGTAATCCTGGCAGCGCCTACTTGCGGTCTCCTCCTTACGATAATTACCCACGCCTGGTGACAATAGAGGGGGATGAGAATGCAGCTCAGCAGATGGAAAGCGTTGCCTTCAGGCTCCGCTCGCTTTTCGCCACGACGCCCACAAAACTGCTGATGCTGCGCCAACCCACCAGCCCAGCTCTGCTCACACTTAGCCCAAATTAATCTGAAAGTTCCCTTAATTCAAGGTAACTTTTTTTTTCCTTCTGGTACAGTGCTGGTTTTTCTGTTTCTCGTACCTTGTAATCTTACTACGATGGGGATCTTGAGGTCCAGGTCTCTCACGGCCATGATGATGCCCTGCGCGATGACATCACACCTCATGATGCCTCCGAAAATGTTGACCAGGATGGCTTGAACCTGACGACATAAAGGACAGTTGAAAAAATAGTTACCAGCGATGAGTTTTATGGATTTAGGTATTTACAGTTTGTGTAGACTAAAAAAACTACTAAATCTAGAACTAAAAGTCTAAGAGTTCAAACACAAGTGAAAAAGAATAAAAAGCTGTATTTAAAAAGGTTCAATTCATTTGAGGTCTTACCTTCCTGTCTGAGGTGATGAGCTTGAAGGCTTCGGTCACCTGGTGAGCTGTGGCTCCGCCTCCGACGTCCAGAAAGTTGGCCGGTGTGCCACCGTGGAGCTTGATGATGTCCATAGTGGCCATGGCCAGACCGGCTCCGTTTACTAGAGACAGACAGCCTGGTAAATATAATGCGGCTGAAGGTTTGTTTGCCTTTGACCTGTTGTAACACGACTGTTTTTGGAAAAGGAAAACAAACCCAAACAGCCTGTTGTACAGATTTCTTTTCTTTTTGGGCTGATTTTAAAAGTCAAATACGCGGAAGACACCCTATTTCGCATCAGTTCTGCTTTAAGGGCGAACTGTTAACAGTTATAACCCAACCAGAATAAGAAAAAGACTGAGATGATGATGCTGACCCAGACAGCCAATGGTTCCGTCCAGGCCGATGTAGTTGAGGTCAGCCTTGGCCGCCTGCCGGTCCCGGGGGTCCTCCTGAGTCCAGTCCCGCATGGCGAACACCTTCTCCTGGCGATACGCCGCGTTGGAGTCGAAGTTGATCTTGGCATCCATGCACATCACTGGTGACAAGCAGAATTGAGGAATTTTGGCATTAGAGGAGGACCTACTCACACATAAATCACCTGTGGAGAGTTTTTATACACCAGTAAGAGTTTCAATTCTTATTACAGAACGTCTTACAACAAACCCATGACACAGAAGTTCAAACTTTTTAGATTTTTTAGTGGATACGGACTCCGTTGAGGTGGGAATGATAATCAGGTCAAAACAGAAGTGAGCACATTAGTCGTGTGACCCAATATTGAGAGTGGGTTGATTTAGATAGGAGTGGGAAATAAATTAAACCTTTTTCATGCAACTTCATGGCTACAGAGGTTTAAAAGCATAACCAATGGCATATTAGCATAAGGTGGCAAAGGAGAAATGTGGCACCGAGTTTTCACCGTTAGCTTCCCTACACCCACCTGTGCAGCTGGATGGAGACTATCAGTAAAAAGTTTTACTCAGCCAACTTTCCTTCAGCTCCCACTGACGGAAAGTAACTACGGACATGCATTAAAGCACTTTACCATCGTTTTAGCAAATACTTTCCTTTCCTTCCATTAGTCAGCCCTCAATATTTTTCAATCCTCAAACCACTTTAGTCAGGAAATCTCAACACTGTGAAAAAGTAATATGAAGCTAAAATAAATAATAATAAATAAGCGCAACAGAAATACGTAAGAATAAAAATCAAAAATGCCAGAGACCTAATCCTCGACAGTTTCTTGCAAAATTAAAAAAAAAAAAAAGTTTTAATCACGTTTCTGCCGCATTCCTGTTCAAAATGAGCACACGTTTCCTTCATTCATGGTTGAAATGACTCGATTCTTAAGGAATTAGACAACAGTGATGAGTAAAAAGTGATTTGATAAAGGCGAGATGGGCCTTTTTTATTCTTTCTGAAGCTATCTTGTAATTGAAGAGTGAAGCTGTCGTCGAAAATCCACAATATTCTGAGTTTTAAACTACTGTTTTTTCCCTGTCTACAATGGAAACGATTGATCTCCATGTTCCAATTTCTGACTGACCAAAACCAGGTTCTTCGACCTTTAGCTGTGACAGTAAAGGGCAAGATAAATACACGAAAAATGTTTTAAAGAAGAGCGTGCACACGTGCGTGCTTGATATTTACCCATGCCGGAGGAGTCCTCCACCATCGGGTTGATCTCAAGCATTGACGCGTCGTATTTGAGGAACAGGTTGTAGAGTTTTATCATGTTTTCCGCCGCCTCGTTCACCAGCGCTGGCGGGAATCCCATTTTCTGAGCAACCTGCAGCAGCACAAAGCGTGACGTCACACTTTGGAACAGAAAGCCCGGCTTCTCCTCATCTTATGTCAAAACACTGAACATGTAAGTTTGTGGATAGAAGCATTCAGTGGGGATTAAAGCAAAAATAACCACAAAAAAATAGTACAGGAGCAAAGAAATTTAGTTTGATTTTGTCCCAAAACTAAGTGTGAAATATCCTGCTCGCTTTAATTTCAGTTTTCATAGCGGATTTTGTTTCTGTTTTGATTTTCTGTTCGAAAAACCTCATGTCAAAACATGGAAATGCAGAAAAAGTTGTGAAAAGTCCAAATCAAGTGTACCTGAGAAGCTGTAAAGGTCAGGGGTGGCTGTACACCGGACCGGCTGACTCATAAGACTTCAGAATACATAACACACAACATTTCAGAGTCACTGGAGAACGTGCACTAATATCTGAATGCTTGGAGATGGTCAAAATGAGCCATTTGCTTTCAGTTACGAGAATATGAACCAATTTCAAGTCACTGAAGTGTGTCCAAAAAACTAAATGACTGACTTCATAACACATTTAAATACCACATAAAATGAAGGAATTCTCTTTTTCATGATTTGAATGGCTTCAAGGCTGAAAACGTTGAGGTTAAAATCTTAATTAACCTTTTGATTAATTAATCAAAAGGTTACCACAACATGAATTGTTGTGATACAGCAAGCTCATTTTAAATTAAGCTTATAGATAAAGTAATATTAACTATAATTTAACAAATTCAATAATTTAAAGCTAACAGATAACAGATCATGTAACTCCAGACTTTGGACTCTTTAGCTGCTTAATGCTTCACTGAGTTCAGCAGAGAGCCTCTAACAGCAGGTCTGCTTTAAAAATGCACACCTCTAGTTCTTTGGAGCTTCATCTGCCTCACATCATCTGTCAAAATGATCAGTATCCACTTTTAAACAGTCTGCAAGGGTCATATTAAAGAAAGTTTATATAAAAGGGGGTCACATCCAGTTACATCAGGGTAACTGAAGGAGCTCCTCAGGGGTCAAACTTGGGACTTCTCCCATTCGTGTTAAGTATAGACAATCATGGCCCAAGCATCCTTAATATGAATTCTTATGCCGATGATAAAGTGATATGCCCTCACACCTTACCAGGATCTCCATCAGTTATGACAAACTCTCTTAATGCTAAGAGCAGGATAACAGAGGTGAGT
This sequence comes from Menidia menidia, assembly GCA_907169785.1. NCBI lineage: Eukaryota > Metazoa > Chordata > Actinopteri > Atheriniformes > Atherinopsidae > Menidia > Menidia menidia. Next base: position 2,183,075 of record CAJRST010001113.1, on the reverse strand, counting down.
ATTTTCATATCCGATGAGCCAAAAACTGCGGTTGTAAAAAAGATTTTAACAGTAAAGAAGCATGAAGTTGAGTTCTCAACCTCTTATGGAACAAATCGACCATAAACATGTTCAGAATATACTTTCTTTTTAGCCGTTTGGACATTGTAGAGACTGCAGAGATAACAGCACAAAACACCCTTTGATTTCTCCAGAAGCGCAAACCACAAAAAAGGGGACAACTCTGGCTCGTTCTGTGACTTATTACGTCAAATATTGATTGTACCTTGACAGCCTGCTCCATCTTAATGCCCTCCACAATGTCGATGGGCTCCTTCACAATGGCGTCTGGATTTTCTGCGGCCACATCTTCGATGTTTACGCCCCCCTGCGAGCTGCCAATCAGCACCGGGCCCTGTGAGACACAGGCGGAAGAGATGGAGAGTCAAATAATCAGAGTTAATTCACTAGTTCAGTCCCATTTACAAAATAACTCAGTGGGAAGAGCATTATTTCAATTTGACCTACTTTAGTCGGTGATTTTCTGAGTCATTCTCACCTTTTTCCTATTTTCAATAATCATAGCTAAAATTGCCTCCTACTTTTGACTAAACTGAAGCTCTTTCCCCAGTTTAAATGAGCCCATGTCCTTGTTTAAAACTAATCAGAGTGCTTTCTTTCAAAAGATTTCAATCAGCTCAGCTTGAAAACTATTCTAATTCAAGAACAGTGGCACCGTTAAATGTTTTGAAACTACCCCTAAATGTAGCGTTTCAAAGGTCCCACATATTACAGAAACTAACAAACTGGTTGTTTGAGTTTCACCAAAAAGCAACTTTATCTTTGGTTTTAGCTCCCCAAACCTTAGCAACAAACCTCTTTCTTTTGACATTTGCTCTTTCTGGAGATGTTGAAGTCCTATCAAAATGTTTGGAGCGCCTAACATCTGCATAGAGCTGCACGTCTTTGTCAGTAATGTCTGGGTTTAGTTACAAATTTCAAACAAGTGAGGTCACGTGTTTCAAAATGTTGATGCTGACAAGCAGAGCAGAGAAAACTAAGTAAAATATAGCAGCTCTATGCCAAACTGTACCCAAGTGATATGTTCAAGGTCATTTAATCCAAAGGGAGAATACAGTGTGGACAGTCTTCCTCCAACACACAACTGAATTTAGCTTAAAAAAAAAAAAAGGCTGCACAAATTCAACTGTAACAGTGCTGCCATCTTGTGGTCAAAATGACCTGAGATAACTACAAGTGGCGGTTTCCTAAACCATTTATTATACGGTTTTAATTGATCCTGATTTCCACATTTTTATCATGAAGACAAAAATAAATAAATAAATCATATTTAAAAAATCAGGTATTTTTGTTTTGTTTTTGTTTCTGAGATCTTAAAAAAAATAAAAATAAAAAAAATAAAAAATCTTAGAAACAAGTTGATATCCTTCATTTTCAGCCTGTCACGTGATCGTGTCAGAATTCAGCCGACCCACATCATGTGGCTGTGAATTAGTCCCCTCACCTGAAAGGACCTCTCCATGGTGATGGCAAAGTAGTACTCTCTTCGTGGGTACCGGCGCTCGCAGACAAACACCTGGTTGCAGATCCGACCCGCCTCTCCAGTCTGCTTGGTGTACAGTTTCCGACCAATCATCTGGGAGGAAATGTCCCGGACTTCTTCTGGCCTTGAGACAAAGAGGATAAAGTAAATTACTGAGAGAATTTCTGGGGCTAAATGTGAGACTAAAAACTAAGCATGAAGAAGACTTTTATTATCATAATGATCCACTCATTATGGGACTTTGATTTAATCATGATTAATAAAATACTTATTTTCTAAATGTTCAAGTAAACCGAAAATATACATATCCAACTAAATCATAATGGTTCATTGATAAAGTGTCAAATGCACCAGTTTAAGGAGCAAGAGAACACTTATTGTACTTTTGTCCTTCACATTTTCATTAGCTTAGAAATCGACTTTATTCCAGTTTCAGTCAAACAAACATGTTTGTATGGTGGTTTGATTCATTTTCAAACTTTCTTATCTTTGTTTAGATGTTTCTTTTTGTATTTACACTAAAATGCAACAACACCTTATTAATTTGTGGCTAATGGACACTAAGCAGCTGCTGGGACATCAGCCACCATATGCTGTGGCATTTATAACAGGTTACCATGGTAACCAAAGGCTCTTTATAGCAGCCAGGACTGAAATGTTTCAGGTTCTAAATGTGAAAGTTTGGTTTAAATCAACGAGGAGAAAAAGAAGAGAGAGTTTGGTGTGTGTTTGGGGACGGGAGCCGGGCGCCTTACGAGTAAACGATCCTCACGCCTCCTTTCAGTCCACCCTCAAACGTCCCCTTTCCTCTGCCGCCGGCCAGGACCTGAGCTTTCACCACCAGGTCCTTTGAACCTAAAACAAACAGTTTAGTTAATGAAGGAGGCCCTGCCATATTTAACAGAGGAAACTCTGCTGCCTAGCTCATTTCCTGAGAACCAAACACTGATTATCAGCGTTTAGGTTATTTAACTATTGATCATTTGGGTATTTCGGCTCTTTTTTTTTTGGTCTGTTGCTCTATAAAAGCTGGACTAATGCACTTCAGATCTTAACCCAAACCTCAACAGAGGAAAGCTTTCTAACATCAGCCATGTTAACGCAATGGTCAGATGAGAAATGAATGATAAATCAGGAGGTGTGTTGATTCCAACAGCGGGTGCAGCGTGCACCAAATGTGAACTGACACCACGGAGGCAGGAGGCGGCTATATTTGGCCTGAGTATTCCTGAGTGTGTCTGTGTGCCTTTCTACGCTGCCCAGGCATGGCTTCAGCTATTTAAACCCCACAATGCACACACACACAACCACACACACAGGTCGTAAGAAGTCAGAGTGGTGACCGGGTGTTCAAAGGTGGCCAAAATGGGTCAGTGATAGAAATTTATGTCAGAAGGGTCATTCGCTGAAACTCAACCCCGTCGTAGTGGCTTCTGAAATGTGACGGGGCAGTATCATTCAAATGTTTCCACCTTAATCTGACAAAGAGTTAAGGGTGCATAGGAAAAGAAACGTCTTGTCATCATGAAGCCGACGAAAAGGGCTTTCGGAACTAAAAATAAACAGACTTTCTTTGTACAAAGAAAAGTATCAAGCTTTTTATCAACAATAAAGTACCAGATGTACCAAAAAACATCCGCTTCCATGTCGTAATTATTGGGTGGAAATAGTGACACCTGTTGACGGAATTCTTACCGATCTGTTTGGCCACGGCGTAGGCCTCCTCGGAGGAGCTGGCCACCATGCCGTCCGGCACAGAGATGCCGGCCTCTTTGAGGAGGCCGATGCTCATGTATTCATGCAGGGACAGGTTCCTCTGCTGCTGCTGCAGGTGTGGGGGCTGCGGCTGGGGAACATGGCCTCCAAACAAACCTGTGGAGCCACCAAGAACCTGGAGGAGAAAAAAAAAGGAAATGAATGTCTAATAAGTCATTTGAGCAATTTGGAAAAGTTTTTATGCCCATCATAAAAAAAAATTACATGCATTTGAACTAGATCACAGACATTATTGTGTTGTTCTGTCTGTATAACATATCAAGAAAGGAATATATCTGTGTTGAGTGCCAATTTCACAATATAAATAGATTGAATACCAACTTAATTGTTACACAAAAGGTCAATAAATGCCAGCAAAAGGAGAAGACATGTAAATGCCACTGCTGCACAAATGAAAGCTGAGTGAGGAAATGAAACAAAAAAGGTTCTCAAACAGTGTCAGCTCAGCATCAAACTTCCTCAAAATAGGTCTGTGAAAATCTTGAAAATTCACAGTGAGAAGTTATGATGGTGGCTGGAAAAGCTCCAAAGGGTCAATAAGAGCTCCCAGATATGTCAGCAGCTCAGGGGAAGATGAGATTTCCTTTAGTTGTATATTATTTCCAAGGATGTGTTTAAAGTTTATTAAACAAAAAAGGGTGATTCGAGGATGTTACTTAAAGTTCAAGTTATAAAAACAGCTAAATAACTCAAAATAAAATACATTTGTAGGCATAAAACTTGTTTATTAAAGTAAAATAGTATGTATGCAAAATTTTGCTTCACTGTAGCTCCACATAAAGTGAAATTATGAAATGTTATACAGCTAAAATGGTTTATTATACTACATTACAAGGAGCAAAAAATACGTTGTCCCCACATATCTCCCTCATTACTAATTGAATTGAGTCTACCTTCTGAGTAATGGTCAGCAACTGAAAATGGATGGAGGCACTACCAATTAAAAATGTTTTATATTTCAGACGTTTTCCAGCATTTATAACTAATTAGTACACTCTTTGAGTATTTTAAAAACCTATTCTGTGTGTCTGATGCTTTACAAGACCTCTGGCACAGTTTCCAAAGATGTTTGTGTTTATTACCATCTTCAACTAGCCAATCTAATATATTAACTGATGTGTTACAAACTGATAAACGTTAAAAAATAAGAATTTTTAAATCTATCTTTTCTGAATGAAAAACAGCTGTGTGGTCGTATTGTGACAGAGACATGCAATGAGGATAATATTATGAATAAGGGGAGAGTATTTAGTAAGAATAGATAGTGTGTACCTGCGTTATAATGAGGAATATGAGTGGTTTTAGACGGATAAACAAAATGAATGAGGCTCTATGACAGACTGGTGATCCCTATATGTTGGCAGCTGGGAAAGGCCCCAGCCTTTTAACTGCTGGTATCTACAGTGAAAGCTGTTTATCCTAAGAGAGGCTGAGCGGATTTGTCAAGATAACTTTCCAACAGGACTCAGCGGGACAGATGCTATGGCGCAGAGCCGCGGTTAGCTGCGGCTAATGGAGGTCACTGAACTTCAATGCGCAGAAATTGATACAAAAGTCGAGGTTCGTTACAAGCCACATTAATATGAAACGGAATAAACAGACTATCAAGCCATCCCCTCTGTAACGGCTCGTGGTGCTGCCATAGTGACTGCCATGCTAATTCTATTCTCTCGCTAGTTAGCATGTTAGCCAAAACAACGGAAACTCAATGAAGTTATGCTAATGTCAAATTTGACCCTGTCCGCTTTTAGGGAAACTGCGAACTTTAGCATCAGTGGGGGGCCACGCAAAGCCCCTTATCCAAAAGCCAAAGGCCTTTTTTTACACTTAAGCACAGACTCACCTTGGAAGCAGCACCAATAGTGTTTCTAGCGCCTGATGTTCTCAGGCTAGCCGTCAAACAGCCGCAAATCAGGGACGTCGCCATGTCTCCTATACAGGGGGGGAGTAACGATCGCGCATGCGTGACAATCTTGAAACTCTGCTTCCTCTGTGTTACATTTAATGCTATTGGAAAGTATTTTTAGTTATCTTGAAGCAAACTCTTTGATTAAATGAATAAAGTGATTAGCAAAGAGATTGATGTTTTTTACCAAATGGTTAGTTTAATAGGAAAAACGTGTTATTCTTTTAATCTATTTTACTTGGAAAAAACTATCATGTTTTAGAAATGACGTATTTCAGTATGATTTAGAGCACGGACATTCAAAATAGCAATACCCCATTACTTTGATATTAAGTCAAGAATGTATTGATCAACTTATATATATATATATATTTCAACTTCATTCTCTCTCCAAAGTATACCGCCTTTAGAAGGTGGCCTGCGTTTAAAAGGAGTATTTGAATGCACCACTATTAAGTCTTCAACATATTGTAAATAAAACCTGACATTTAAACCAAATAAATAAAGTTCTTCCAGGGGAAAATCTATACAATTGATCTCTGATATCAAAAGTGTGTTATGTCTAAAGTAATATAATTACATACAATATATGTTATTAATATGAAATAACATAATCAATAACAATATTTCTCAAATCAATTCATGTTCAAATTAGATTATGCATTCCATTTGAGGCTTTATATGGATGGAAGGATATTCTAATATCTTTAAAGAGAAAAAATATTTTTTCTTGAAATCCAAAGCCATCAAATAATGTACCATCAAGATAGAAGATGATCAACTCCTGTATGTTAAAAAAATAGTCCCCGTTCTATTAAAAAAATATTTATTTACAAGATTAAGTACATACAAGCTTATTTACATTGACAATTTTGTTATACAACCATTAACACTACATAGGTATTGAAACAAAAACAACTCAGTAAGTCAGGAACAATTTCAAACATGGCTCTCCAAAGAGCAAAAGACATCCAGTTTGCATGTTCTCTTAGAAATATTTTTTTCTCCTTTCGCTTCATGGCAAAGAGGAGATAAAAATCCCTTTTATTACTTTTCATTTGCACAACGGATGTTTAGCCTAAACACAACCAAAGGTTTAATCAATTGTGTACCACACCACCCAGAAAAGCGGCCGTTTAATGTTTTGGAAAAAATGACTGAAGCATGTGTTTTTGTAGATGTCACACTTTTTTTTCATACATCTGAGAATTCACAAGTTGATGTGACAAAAAGAGACAAAGACAACAGAAAATAAGTCTCACTCTTTAGAACTAAAAATGGAGAGTACTTTCATTTTAAGATGCTTTAGAGAAGTACTCATTTTACTCTCAAAGAAATATGAGTTGGCTTAAACTTTCCTTATTTGATTCGTATCTAATCTTAAAAAAAAAAAAGGCAGTCCATTGTTCAAATAATCTCAGCATAGTAAACTGTCCTCAGGCATTTAGAATAACTTGACCGATAAACGAATCAGTCCCAGGTTATGCCACATTTCACTTGAATGAAGCGGGGTGCTCCGACATTGTCCAGCCGTTAACTCTGAAGAGACACACACACATATTTACACACATATTTATACACACACACACACTCTCATCTTTCAGTCTGAGTCGCTGCTGCTGCTGGAGGAATCTGTTGACATGGCCTCCACATCATCCTCATTCTCTTTGTTGTGACCTGGCGGCTCCAACCCAAAGTCGTTGCCATGGTGAGGAGGCAGCATCCCCACTGAAACGTCCGAGGACTGCCAGGGGTAATGCGGCGTCAGGATGTCTGAGGAGGCGGGACAGAACATAGTTGTATAAAAACATGCATCAGCTCAACTGGAGACTTTTCCCACACTGGGGTCATTTCTATGTGTCCATCCTGACCCATGTACATAATAAATCAGAATGAAATTGCAGGAAAAAACGCTGCACTGTGGGTGGAAATAAATCAATGCAACAAGAAAGAGAATCTATCTATGTGAACATCACGCAAAATATAAAACTAAATCTTATAAATTTGGACTTTTAAACATTTATCATGAAAGTAATAACTTTTCGAAACTCACCTGGTAGCCTTCCGGCTGCCAGAGCGTCGCCTGGCAGATGTCCATTAACTCCATTGGTCGGCAAGTTGGCCATGTGACCTAGCATCCCACTGCGCATTTCCAGATCAGTAGGATAGGGTCTGCGTGGATCGCCTAAGTTCACCAAATTGTGAAGGGTAAGTGGAGTAAAACCCGAACAGTAAACCAGCAGGTGCTTTCATGGGTCAGCGTCATACCTGGCACCCAGTTGAGCGGAGCACACACAGCGTTACTGGCGCTGATCCTGTGAGCGTACTTAATGATTTCTTCAGATGAGATGCTTCCTGCATAAAGCCATAGGACAGTTTTTATAAAAAAAAACAACCATATAAAAAAAACAAAAAACACAGACAACCACAGTGTGTCTTAAAGGTTTGTTAGCTCACCTTTTCTGGCTTTGTCAATGGATTTTAGTTTCTCTTTCGCCTGGTAAACAGCAGTGGCCTTGTGAAAAAAATGAAGAGGGGAAACATCGAGTTAGATGGTTCAAATATCCTGAGATTTGGGTGTTTATTTCAGAATTTATAAAACAACTTGAAAAACAACAGACAAACCACCTTTGAAAGCAACAGCTAAATTTAGCTTATTTTCTGCATTTTGCCTTGCTTTCATCAGTCTTTGTCCAGGTAGCATCCTAAAACTATTTCCAGCAACTCGTACTGACCAGGATGTGCTCGGCCTCCTTCAGCTGTTTCTGCAGCTGCTGGATATCACTGTCTCTCTTCTCCACTTCCTTTTCCAGCAGCTGCATCTCATGGTGCACCTTCCCCTGCTGCCGGGCCACCCCCATTAGCTCCTGAAACTCCTTGTCCCTTTGCACAAGCAGCTCCAGGACCTGGAGACCAACGCACACTCGTAAATAAACACCAGAAAACACGAGCAGAATGAGCAGGTACCACCTCCTCATAACTTGTATGGACCTCTATGGCCTATGCAATTAAAGGTTAATCATTTGCATATGTTGAGTGCAAATCCAAGGATGTCTTCTTTGATTTGGTTTTGTTTATTACTCTCCGTAACTTGCTATTGTTGCAAGTATAAGAGATTGTCTCAACAGTCACTGTTAGAAATGTAGGCAAATCCACTCCAAATAAGTACTTTCTGTAAAAAAAAAAAAAAAAAAAAAAAACACACACACAGACATGAATGTGAAATGTGTTACCTGTGTGTCTTCTCCTGGCGTTGGTAGCTTCTGACCTCTGGACAGAGCCAACATCTCAATCAGCTCCCTGAAAAATAAACACACATCAAAGGTGATCATTATTTACAGGCTAAGATTAACACAAACAACAGTTAGACAAGCTGTGGGTATATTGTCCTCGTTTGTAGGTCCTATTTATCATATTACTCGTATACACGTTATGATTCAATTGGCGAAGAGTCACTGAGGCCGTAACTTTTGCTTTAGTAAAAACTAATGGATCGATGGTTGGGAGCTATGTGACTCAGATTGGTTTTGCTGGTTACAACGAGCCAAGAAAACAATAATAAGTGAAAACTGCATCAGCTCATAGAAAAAAATAGCAACTGTGGAAAATATAAACAAGGAGTTTTATTTTACCTGGATAAAACCTCTAGATCATCCAACACAGACAACAACCGCTGCTTCGTTGATTTCTCTGCCGCCGTCGCCATGTTTAGTTCCCGCAAACTTCTGCGCATGACAGGATGTGACGTTAAGAAAGCCTCCTTCTAAATTGCTCTCCAACAGATATGCTACTGTTCTCTATTGGTGATAGTGAGCTACTGCAAGTCCCACGATTGTTACAGCTGATTTCTATCTTTTAGCTTCAACCATTTATGCATATTTGTTCAATTTTACAGTGGAGTGAATGGTTATTTTTCAGATAATGCTGAATATAACTTGAAATACTTTGTGGAGCAGAGCGCCACTTTAGATAAATGTATTCATGGAGTTTATGGAGCTGTCTAACTCACGAATGTACTAGTAGTACATTACACCATATTAAAGAAAACATTTATTAGTTTGTATTCGCTTTTTTAAAGTAAACAAAATCAGGACTGACATGATTAAATTTATCTTCAATGGTGCACATGCAATATATTTCAGAATTTGGAGCCTGAAAACGAAATGAAACGCTTATTAAACATAAACTTAATCAAGTAGAAATATGATCTGTATTAACAGTTAACTGTTCCAAAAGGATACTGAGCATTGAGTCATTCCAAATAAATAAGTCTTGCCTTTTGTCAACACAAAGCTGAGCCTGATATAAACCAGTCCATGGTAAGTTAGTTAGATAGATAGAAACAGTTCTTCGGAAGGGAAACGGTTTAGGGGTTAAGCTATTATTTTGAAAAAATTGCCGGAAGTCAGGAAGTGGCTCCATCCGTTGGCGGAGCTCGCGCGGTCTGTTCTATCACAACAACAGATTATACTTGGCTGGGCTGAAGTGGGACTCCTTCACTTCGGATCCAGTTCTGCATTTCTCGTCTCTCCCCTTTCTCATAGTAGATTTTCTCGGTTGGAATTTCTCTGCATTTACTTCAGGATGGTGAAGGTGTCATTCAACGCGGCTCTCGCCCAGAAAGATGTGAAGAAAGACGCAGAAACTCTGATCCCGGAGGAGGACAGGGTGAGTAGAAAATGGCCAACTGGAATGAGTTCTGAGCTACGTGGAAAAAGCACGCACTTTCTTTTAGCTTGAGTCTAGCAGCCACCGTGGGCATGTGATGCTTCTTTCCCTTTAGTTGAGTTGTTTTCACACGGTTTTCAGAAACGCTTTTAACGTGTTATAACTTTGAAATATTACTTCCATGTCGAGTTTTGCAACGGCAACGTCCTCGTTGGGTTTTACCATTTTAACCCTTCTGTTCTAACACATTTAAATTCGTCGAGTCTTCTCGCTTGCTTTAAAAAATAACTTTTTTTTTTGTTCTTTCCCCGTTGATATCTATTTGTTGGTTGTTTGTGTCCAAAGCTCAAAGTGCAGTCTCTTTTTTTATCCTGTTCTTTTTCTTTTTCTTAAACATGTATTATGCGCACATTACAACAAATACAAAATTTTAAACCTAAATTGGCCTTTGAAGTCGAATAAAGGTTACTAAAAGCGAGTTGTGATGTGGGTTAAAGGTTAGGTTAATATAATTATGCCCATAATTCTGCATGCAGTCATCTGTGGAGTTAAAAAGTGAAACATGAGAAGGGTTTCAGTTTCCCCTTTAGTAACACTTGATATCATCTCATCTCTTAATCTTAGTCCAGATGTATTTATTCATTTCTCTTCAAGGGCAGATCGTCAGGCTAGCAATAGAAAGTAGACAATGCCTTCATCATGCCAGCTGAAAGCACATTTAATCTAATCTTGGGGACCACTCAGGAAATAACCCACATCCCGACTGTGTAGTTGTGAACACTTTGTCCCTTACAGTTGACTTAAAGCGCACTATTTTCTCAGCATTATTCAACATTGTGGTATACAGATAAAGAAAACTTCCTGGCTGTAAACCCTTGGGCGTAACAGAGAGGTTGTGTAAGGAGCTTTTTACATTTTGAAGGGATATTTATCGACTGAAGTCACCAACATGTCAGCTACTATTACAGATTTATATGTGCCTTATTACAAGAGAAAATATATATCTTAGCTTGATATCGAATTTTGATCAATAATTTCCAGAATGTTTGGTGACTGTGACACTTTGTGAGTACTCAGAGTAACTAGTTAAATAACTCAGCCTCTGGGCCTTGTTGGGTGTTAAAATGTAGACTGCTGTAGCTTGTTGCTTCTCCCTCTCAGCACAAACTTTAGTCTCCACCCTGTTGTGAAATGCTTCAGGCAGACAGGAAGTATGGCCTGTTTTTGCAAGATGAGAGAAGTCTTTTTGAAATGTTTCTCAGCTCTACTGATTACATATGTTTATGTTCATGCATTTAGCAGACTTACAAAGTAGGGGGGCACCGAGAGTTGAACTGGGGACCTCCTATCCCCTACCTATGGACTAGGTAGCAAAATAAAATGGCTGAAAGCGTAGTAGTGTATAAAACATGTGTTACAACAGCTATAGCGACATGGTTCGTATCAAACACCTGTGTCTGTGCGCTTGTGGCTGTGTTGTGCAATGGAAAGCTGGCTTTGTTTCAGTTTCAGTTAGACCTTTATCTTGATGATCAGAGTGAAGGCTTTTATGTGTGTGCGCTGTAAATGGAGCAGCTTTTGCATTTTATTTGGGTGGATTTTACTTGGACATTGGTTAGAGACAAAACATGAAAGTGTCCCTTTTAAATCCCTCCTGCAAATGTAGTTAAAATAGTTTGAGTTAAATGCTAATTTCAAACAACTGGATATCGGTGTTGAAAAATGTAGACAGTGTTTGATCAATTTAGGCTTAATGCATCAGTGTAACTTTTCATTTTTAAGAGCTGAAATCAGGCGCATTCAACCATTTGTGTCAGTTATGCAGTTATAACATAAAAACCTGAAATAAAAAGTCACAATCTTTGAATGCATCTGCAGACACTCCTACGAGGAATCATTAAATAAGGGAATGAAATTAATGCTTGATATTCTGTTTTTAAGTTTAAAAAATGGTGACACGTTCCCGTCTTTTTGGAGTTGTCGAAAATTTCATTTCTATATGTTGGAAGATGTTTTACTAGGCTTAAGGAGGGCATGGCAATGATAATCATGATAATCGTTACTTTTCTATTCTTCATCTTTAAAGCCGATTAGATTCCTTTGTCCTTCATTCATGATGGTAAACTAAATTTTCACTTTTCTGCTGCTAAATTGTAGCTCCAGCATTTTTTTAGACGTTCCTAGAGAATAACATTAGCAAATGAATTATGATGTCCTGTTAAATTGCCTGATAGAAAAGATTAAAAGCAGACAAAGTTGTGTAAAGGGGAAATAAAATGCGTATTTATGTTATCAATGGTACATTTAGCTGACTAACCGATTATGTGTAACTAACATTTGTGCATCCTCTGACTTTCAGTATGGGATCTGACTTTATTTTCATGGTAATAGTCCTTTAATCCTATTGGGACCTAAAGAGGAAAGATCCTGAGCGGTTGCTTCTGATTTTTGCGCTGCCTCTCTGTTTTGCTTATCGTGCTCTGCTTCTTGAGGCAGGATGCTGCTCAGCAGGTCGGACCGCGTCGCTCCAAACCGAAGCGTTTCATGTTTTTACACAAAGAAACAGCTGAGACGGGTGTCATTAATCCCCCACATTGTCGCAACCTCCGCGCACGCGATGATGATATCTATTGTGTCCGGTTTAGAATGAAAGACGCATAACATCCCCCACGCCTGCGTTCTAACTTCTTTCGCATTATTTTGTGGCAGGAATCAATCGAAGGAACACCTGTTTTACTTTTCATTCTGCCTCACGTGTCTGACAGCGGAGCTCAGATCCTGGCAGCGACCGTAGAGGCGGTTGGCGTCTCTAAGCTGCCGGGTGAACTGAACTGAACTGCAACGGCAGCAGGACAGAACCCTGGAGGTGTTTCTCCATTTAGGTCTAATTAGCTTGTTTAGCAGGAGGTTTTGTGGCAAGCAGCAGAGCTACCTCGCTACAGTATCACGAAGCAGAGATATTTGTTTGGTAGTTGAAACCTATTGTAACAAACCATGAAAATAAGTGAAAAAAACAAATGCTTATTACAGTCTTACTAAAACAGGAAGGATTCACTGTCCAAACTAGCAATAGAAATATGTATTTAGTCAAACGCTCAGCTGAGAATGAATGCATTAACCCTATCAGTACAGAAAGGCCAGAGTCGAGCTGCTGTAACAGATTTGAACTTGCGTTTATTAATTTACGTATTGATAAAATCCCTAGGAGATTGTGGGAATGTGGGCTGTAGAGATAATGTTATCGCATTTATGAGATGTAAGTCACGGCTTTGAATTTGAATATACAGAAATGAGGCGCTGAGGAAATGCAGTGCAGTTGGATTTTAAAACAATGAGAGACTGTTTGTGTGCCGCCCACCAATGTAAGTACATCCCGATTCCCCACCACGTGGAAAACACCTCAGCGGGATGCATCAGGTCATTCCAAAGTAGGTTACTGAAAGTAACGAGTCCTCTTGAGTCCATCCTCATGTTTTCTGGTTACCTTCTTGGAAATACTCCATTCACAATCCTCTAAACCAAACTAAACAAGCACATTTCCGTTAAGCTTTTAGAAATATACTCCATCAGGCATTTCAAAATGGGAATCATTTGCAGCACCCATCTGTTGTCCTCATTTGTGGTGTTTAGGGGAAATCTGTGAATTGGAGCATCAGAGTGACCCACTCTCTTCTTGAACAGGAACGAATGTAAAAAAGAAAAAGCTGAATGCGATCCAGATGTTGGGCTTGGGCTGCATTCAGCTGTAGTCTCTCAGCGTTCATGCACAGAGTAGGTCATGTTTTTGTTGGTTTTTAATTAAAGGAAATAAAAACAGCATCTGCCTTGTGCATGCATCACCTACCATCTATCAGTTAAATCCAGTTCCAGTCAGTCAGGATTAGGCTTTAGTTTGCAACAGAAAGTCAAACCTTTTTTTATGTTTTTTTTTTTTAGTTTATTTTTTTTTTTCCTTTTTTTTTTTTTTTTTTTTTTACAACTTAAACATCTGATGAGATGTAAAAAAAAAACAACAACTCAAGTCAAGAGGTTGCTTTACTGTAAAGAACTCACACACTCAAAATAACCTCCAGCTGGCTTATCTTAAGGTTAGCATGAAGAAGCGTTTAAGCTTATCTCATTGCAAGTTCACGCGTCACGCTCGGCGCTGAGCTGTCAGCCCCGTGCGGCGGCAGCATCACGCCGGTGGGCCGGGCGGGGGCCGCTGAGGCGGGGGCAGCTGCAGGCCGGCCGGAGCAGCTCACAGCAGCTGGGGCCGGGCGCGGACTCACAACTGGACAGTCCTAACAGGACGCAGATACAATGCAAACCCTCAGAGAGGAGGGCTCACACAGCCCAAGCATCTGTTTAAATAGTTCGTCCAAATATGGGTGTGTCTACCTACATGTATGGTTTGTACATAAAATCAATTCAGCATTGAGATTAAGTTATCCTATAAGTAAAATGACTTGTTTCATATTATAAGGACGTGCGATCATAGATAAACGGAGAAGGTCAGCTTCTCCTGGACATGTAATGCTAACTGAGTATGATTATTGATGTTCAAACAATGCGGCTAAAGGTCTGCGAGCATCGTTTATGCATTTGGAATCTGCAAATGCAAATGAAATCTAAAAGCAACTGCTACATTACACTGCTATGCCTGAATGAATGCTTACTGTTCAGGTTTTTTGCTTCTCATTTTGTGAATTGACTCGTTTCAGCGTTTGGTGGTGGAACAACGGCAGCATACCCATGATCATGTAAAACCTAAAGAAAACATCATTCATCATCAAATGATTACTAATTTTTTTAATGAAAACACAGTTTGAAAAGACACCTCTGTCATAATAAGCTGTCGGTGCCTCTTAGTCGTTCAATACAGTTAAATATCATTAGAAAAGATCCCTGCTAAAAGCTTAACCCTTTAGTAAATACATACATGAAACTGAACTGAGTCTCTTAAAGTTGGAATGACATGTGAGTCCTCTCAAAAGGTTCCACTCAGAACTTTTACCAGGAAGTAACAGAAGAAACCGGAAGGGAATAAAATATAAAAGTGTTTACCTAACTAAATCAGAATGTTTGAAGAGGCTCACTGATCTTTAAGTTACAGCTTGTTGATTGTTAGATATGAAAGTTAAAGTTCAACTAAAATAATTTTCTATAGAGAATCTGCTTTTATCTATAGAATAGATCAGAATAGAAAAAACAGGAAATAGTCAACTTCTTGGTTTCTGTATCTGATAAATTGTGTCAGATGTTAAAAAGTAACCCTCAGCATGGTGAATTCAAGTCAGTGTATGCCCATAGAACAGGCCTCACAGTTTGAAGTATTATAGTAAAATACCTTTGGCGAGTAATAAAATGAGTGCCATCTGCATGCATATTTCAAATCAAGAATCAGAGGAATGTGTCGAAGAGGCAAAAGAGCATGTTTTAACTTTAACTCTGCTTCTGGTGGGGTAGGAGAGAAGGTAACTCCTTCTCATACCCTGAATCAAATGTTTTTGGACTCCAAGTGGTGCTTTCCTGATTTTTTCCTCTTTAGGTGCTCAGTAAGTAAGTTTGTGGGAAGTGAGAAATAAGAAGTTATTTGAATTTACAGTTGTTTAGCTGACAAATCATAACCAAAGCTAACCAAAATAGATATATGCAAAATGAAAGAACGGGTGAATAACGATGTGAATAAATATCAGATGTTCCATATGAACAGAACACAACTGTTCCTTTTTACTTATTGTGGCTGACTATGGACTTAAGTCTTCCCACCATGGCTGCCATTTTCTCTTTAAGAAGCTTGCCACCATCAGCTGTGTTCTTTAGAATGAAAAAGGAATTTAAATTAAATGTTTCCTTCTCGTCTTATCATTAGGGTTAATAGAGGTATGATAATAAAGGTATTTTCTGACTCTACCTTTGCATACACCAGCACACCTAATTATAGATTTGGATTATGGTCCGACCCTTTTCTTGGCTGCTCACACAGCTCTCTGCCTGTGTGTGCTCCGGCTGGCGTCTCAGGCATGTGGTCTGCTTTTGAAGCATTACACTTTAATCGGGCAGGGCTTTAGCTGCCTCCCACTAAGCGCCACCAACCACTAAAACTTAAGAAGAAGGAAGATTAACCAAACAGGAAAACGCGATGCCCAACTGCTCTGTGGTCCAGACAGCCTCTGAGCAGTGCAGAACAGCTCTGAAAAGTAACAGGAAAAGGACATGTATCTAATTCCTTTCAGATTCCTAACACCTTTTTTATCTTGTTTATTTGTACAACTAAGGTCAGAAATGTTTTTCAGTGGTTTAAGTGCTGCTAATAGAATTTATATCTTTGACCTTTGGATTTGAGGGGCTGATTATTTGCTGGTTGCAGCTTATTGATTGGTGGAGTATTTTAGCGTCTATGCTTATATTCATCCCATCAATGGCCTTTTTTTTCCACTAACTTAACCCATTGGCCTCCATCAGGCTTCACAAAGCTGAGATCAGAGGATGGAGTTACACACATTGGTGGCGGTGGGCTGAAATCAAATCTGTCCTGGACACCAATACTCACCTGTTTCCACAGCAACCGAAACACAAGATGTGGTCAGGTGGATATTGCAGGTTTATCCGCTTCAGATGTTTACAAGAATCCCAGAGAAGATAACAGAAAACCAGCCTCACTGCCTTGTTTTTACTGTGGTTATTGATAACACTAATAATAGTTGGTTTACCCAGGACTGAAGACCATAAAACATATTCATTTCATGAATTAAAATAGAACCAAACATTTGCAAAGCCAAAGAATCAGAGCAAAAGATGAACTATGTACAGAAGATAAATTAAAAATGAATCAAGTCCACATAACTTATTTGCTCCACTAACTAAAAATATAGATACAAGTATGTATTTTTACTTTGAATCTTGATTATTCTGAGAGAGCAGCACACCAAGTAAGAGCAAGACTCTGTAACTACTATGTGGGCGGATGCATGTCATTTCTTTTCCTTTTTTAGTCCCTTTATTGAGTTACAGTAATCGATTTCCCACATGAATTTCTGGCTGTACATTTTGTCCCCTCCGTACGAGGCGTCGGCTCCATTTTAAAAGTGTAAAAAGTGCGGTGATAATTGTGTGTTGTGAAACACTCTTCTGAAGGCCTGTTGGGTCTTGTTTTGACGGCGGAGCTTTTACGAAACACTTGGAAAACAGGAAAATCTGTCCACCAAGAGCTAGACGAAGAACGAAAAGGTCCCACCAGATAGTTTAGCTACACGAGTTGGAAAGTTCTAAAACAAGAATCACAATAGATCAACAAAACATCTGTCACTGTGGGAATATGTAGTCCCTAAGGAAAGGCCTAGTTTCCTGTTCAGCCCGTCCGTTTGTACATTGTTACCGTTACGATTTATTAAGATTCTGTGACAGAGACAGTGCGGCTCTGACATGGCTGCCACCTGCGTCTGCCTTTGTGTATCCTCGGAATTGATTTTTGTTCATATCTTCCAGCTTGAAAGGCCGACGCGCTCGTAAAGCCTCTCCGGATGGAAATAAAAGAAAATGAAGTAACTGCCAGAGCTGCGCAGCCTTTCATTGGAAGCCAGGCAGCCTCTGAACCCAACTGTTTAATATTCTGTCTCCCAGGACACCTCTTAAGCCTTTTCTTAATCTCGTTTTGTTTTGAGCTCGTCTCTCCTTTGCTCGGAGGCTAAAGACATGTGAGTGATTGGAGCGAACCTCCACTCAGCCGAGTTGACCCGAGCTTTACAGCCGATGGAGAAAAGCCTGAGGAAATGTCCCCTTTTAGTATCTCCCCGTCCGGCTGTCAAATGACCGGCCCCTTAACAGCGAGCGCCGGCGCTCTCGGCCTCTGCACAAACCTTCAGTCTGAACTTCCTCTTGTTTGCTCTCGCTCTGGGCTTTCAGGCCGTCTCAAACGGCCTCGCCTGTTCCTCTTTTGTGGACGTCCAGCAAAACCACCATGGGGGATGTTGTTTTTTCTTGCTTCCCGTATGCCGAGTCGACGCTCTGAAGGGGCTGACTGTCCGTTTTTTTACTGTTTCTGAAAACAGTTACTTCCTCTAACTGTGGTGTTTTCTCTCACGGAGAAAGCACAAACTCGGCTCTAATTCTAAAAAAAAAAAACGTACAAATCTATCTAATCAGGTCAGGTATCTTTACAGACCACAGCAGAAAACGGTATGTTGCCGTATGTTTAGTCAGATGGACCCGAGCGCCTGTCAGCAAGCCTTTCCCCGGAACTTTGGGGGACTTCGAAAAGATTCTACCAATTTTACGGCCAAAAAAAACCCAGTTTCACAGTTACTGTTGTCATTGTGCCCTTTCTGAGCAGCTTTGGTGGCTGTTTGTGCTTTTCACTGTCTGTTGAGTTAACAGAAACAACAGCAGGAAGTGTTTGTGTCCTGGTGGTATCGTGTTATCACAGCAAACAGACGGCCCCAAAGTCTGCCACAGAGTCACTTTCTGGTGAGCAGCTCAGTTTTTACTTCCCAATTCTCAGTCGACGAACCCTTTCACTAAAAAAAGCTAAAGATATACCATCTCTCGGAGTCTGCCCTGACTTGTTTAGATGTTTGAATGTTTGCTGTTCTTAAACACGTCAGCCAGAGCATTGTCTCTGGAAAGAGTTGCTTCCAGGGCCAGAACTGCACAGCGAATACAAACTGCATCCTGTCATCGAACTGGAGACCAGGAACCGCCGTTCTTCATTTTCCTGTGCGCTGAAATGTAAACTTTGAGGCACCAGTGTGCTTCTGGAGGCTAAGTGCTGTTATGCTACTGCGAAACATGTATTTAAGAGGGCCGATTTTTATCATGCAGACTCCACAGTGGTATTCATTCCTCTAGAATATCAAGCGTTGACGTTCCTCCATTTGATATAAATACCATCATTCAGATAATTATGCTGATGACTGAAGGATTTGTTTGGATTGAAAAAGAAAAATTCCCAGAGGGGGAGAGTTGCTCTAATGTCCCCATAGTTTCAGGAGATCTGAAAATGAAGCTACGTTTGTGTTGAGAAAGAGAACAAGTAACACATCTGACTTTGTTTCTGTAACGGAAACCACAGGGTCTATTTTCAGACGCAACACCAAAAACTAAAGCAACTTTAGTCTGAGGAATCGAGCCGCGGAGCCTCAGAAATGCTCCCGTTAATGAGAGGTTTGCCGAGTTCCTGCAGGAGGAGATGAAAGCATGCTGGTTGAGGCTTGTTCTGAGAGGAGCAGCGTCTGCGTCCTCCTGGCAGCTGCCCGTCTGTAGATCTGTCCGCTGATTTATTTCGGGTTGTGGAATAGTCACCTAAACTGAATAGGAGGGCAGCGTCCCACCGGACAGTCGTTATCCCCGTTTTTCGGCTTTAATATCGTACAGTACAGCGAATGCATGAGGCTTTTATTTTATCTGGGTTTTCCCTTTCCCCTTCACCTTTTTTTCCGTCTGCTTCCCTGTCTGTGGTTTGAATGACGATGAGTCATCCTGCTGCTCCGTGTGTCTGAGAAGGGATGCGGGCCTTGAAAGGAAAGCTCTTGTTTTCACACACAGACCCCCGCGTTACTCCCTGGCCCCCGGCCGTCTGTCTTTGGAGAGCTTCCAGACTCCCAGCAGGTCGAGCCGACTGCGCTCTGCCTCTGACCTCTTTGTTCTCAGCCCAGGAGCTGTGTTGACAGCTGGAAGGAGTTTTGATATTTATCGGCCTTTTATAGAATCCGAATAAAAATGCAGACCCACTTTTAGATTACAGTTAAGTGGGAATGAAGATAATAATAAACTGCGAAAACAGGATGCTGTCTCATGGATTTTTTTGTTGTCGAGGATATGATGTTTTTCAAATAACTCCCCCCTTGTTGCTGCCTCCAGATGAATCTTGTCAGTACTGATGATCCAGCAATACTGCCCAGCCCTCATAAGAAACATTTCGTTTTGAAAACATTTAATCTGTGCTCAACATTGGCATTCATTTTCTCCATGTGGAAAATGGCACATTAAACAGATGACAGCCGATGTGCTGTTTGCAGGTCTTCCTTCTTTTAACTTCAAGGCGGTTTAGTGATTTCCAAACAGATTTCTCAGAGCATATGATGTAAATGCAGTTGAAGGACTTCCTGTCTGTTAGTGAATTCACTAACATGGTGGGGACCATTCAAAATGGTCTGGTATAACTCTGACGTCCATTTGTCTCCTTCAGGATCCAGAGGGGGCTCTGGTGTTGCGTGGCCAGTCTCGGACCTGGTGCTGGTGCATGTGTCTGGGTCTCGCCCTCATGCTGTCTGGGATGGTGGTTGCAGGAGTCTACCTGTATCAATACTACTCTGGAGAGGTGAGCAAACGCTTCACAGGGGATGGACAGTACCTATTAAACAGTTATCAGATGTATGCTTCCAAGGCTTCGCAAGACAGAGTAAATCCAGATACGATACAAACAAAAACAAAAAAGGGAACTGAAATAGCTCAGTATCAGTGGAGCTAAATGCCCCAGCAGACAGGTTTCAGCGTTAAGATGCCCTTTAATGAACAAAACTTAGTGGAAGAACAAAGAGGGGCTGTAGCTCTCAACATTACGCTGTGCTGTTTCTTCATTTCGGTAAGCCGGCTGTTTACTTTCAGCAAATACCTGAGGTGTGATCAAAAGGAAAAAGTCCTCTCTGTTGTTGCTGAGTGTGTAACATCCCTACACTGGAAGCAGGCACAACCGGATTTGTGTTTAGAGACTCAGCTCATTAATGTGCTGGGCTTTGGGCTTTTTATGTAAGCGTTGTTGTTTTGTTTTTTTGCCTCCATCTTCACACTGTGTTTTTTCCTCTCCACCCCTTCAGCAACACCAGGTGTACTTTTGCGGGACGCAGTACCGTGAGGAGAACTTCATGATCCGAGAGGAGGAGGATGTACGTCAAAGCTCTGAATATGACAAAACTGATTAACTGTCCTGCTGATTTTTAGTTTGTTTGATCTTCTGTTAATTCCGTTTGAGTAGAGCTCCCTTTGACTATGTTTGAAATTGCCACTGGTCCTTTAGGTGGAGGTGGAGCTGTCTAATGGATTCCACCTGCGGCTGCTGGAGGAGAGGATCCAGGTGCTGGAGAGGGAGCAGGTGGAGCTAATCACCATACCCGTGCCCAACTTTGAGGATGGAGACCCAGCAGACATCGTCCATGACTTCCAGCGGGTAAGACGGCTTGGAATCCGTCTTGATCCGAGCTGGATGATGAAGCTCCGCCCCTTACCCATCATGGCATATTTTTCTGCTGGTTCCTGTTCCAGTATCTTATGACCTTAATAAAAAAAGAAGGCCCTGGAAATAAAGCCCACCGCTTAATGAGGCTTATCACCAACACCACTTCTAACTATCCCTGTCTCAGTGTTGTAACTGTTAGTGTTAAATGTTTCTTAAAATACACTCAATTGTTAATCCTTCCTAAGTCGCTTTGTATCCAAGTGTCTATGCACTGATTTGAATACTAGTTAAGGCTGCTTGTCAGTAATTTCTTTAGAGCTAATAATGTCCGTCTTCCTTCTCAGAGGCTGACTGCTTACCTGGATCTGAGCCTGAACAAGTGCTACGTCATCCCACTCAACACCTCCATCGTCCTTCCCCCCAAAGACCTTTTGGAGCTTCTCATCAACATCAAGGTAACAGAAGGCTTCCCAGCAGGTGGACCCATCGAAGCCAAAACTTCAGTGCTCATCCATCCATCCATTTTAACCGACAGAACAATGACTAATTGAGTCCCTCGATTTCTTTGTGTCGCGTTCCTCCGTCCGCCCAGGCCGGCATTTACCTGCCGCAGACATACCTGGTCCATGAGGAGATGATGGTGACCGAGCGCCTGGGGCACGTGGAACAGCTGGGCGTCTCCATCTATAACCTCTGCCATGATAAAGAAACCTTCAAACTGCAGCGCAGGGACAGGATTTTGGGTAAGTCTTTTATTTATCTGAACATATAACAGTCTTTCACTGTGAGACACAAGCCCCATTTTTGCTACAATGATGCAAAGGACCCACAAAAAAGTTAAAAGATCTATAACCACTTAAAAAGATGGCAGCCATTTTTATGTTTTTTGAAAGAATTGTATTGGGTTAAAATAATTTGTAGTTAACTGCTAATTAATGCTTATTGATTAGCTTTGGCCTCATAAAAATGTACAGTTGCATACTTTATTTTTTTATTAAATTGGAATTCGAAGGTGCTTCTCTAAGGCACCGGATAAAACTTTCTGTGCAATTTTATGCTAGTTAGAAATCTACCTTTTGAATCCCGGCTTTTTGCTTTAACAGGCATGCTAAGTTACTGAGAAGGGCTGAGCTACTACTACTGTAAATTGCGAGCAGCATGGTGAAATTAAACCAAACGTCCTCTTGTTTCACAGGTATGCAGAAGCGTGAGGCCCTCAACTGCCGCAAGATCCGTCACTTTGAGAATAAGTTTGTGGTGGAGACTCTGATCTGTGAGCCTTAACACGCCTCCGCGCCTCAGCACAGCTGTTAAAGTCGCTGGCGTGCAGTGAGATTGTGATCTTCATCCTCGCTTCTCTGTTTTCTGTCCTTTCCTTCAGGTAGTTTGAGTGAGTGAGGGGAGTGAAATGTGAAGCTGTTGGGCAAAACGTTGATTGCTTAAAAAAGGTTTAAAAAAAGGCAAAGCTTTGAGTATTTTTCCACATTTCCGCAGGGGATCATTTCGGGTTCTTTACAAATAACAACTAGCTGATAGCCAGCCGCGTATTCAGTTATAAATTATTGTAATCAAAGCAACTGCAATGATAGCATAAACATTTATTTTCATAGACGTGAACAAATTTAACATTTCTCTTGCTTTCAGTTAAAATCTAAAATTTTAAGAGAACGAGGAACTTTTGTACCACTGATCCTGGTTTTTAACCTCATCAGTCCAGGGAGACTTTTGTCCTTTTGGTATAATGTCTGCTGTAGCTATTAATACACTGTACCAGTTTATTCTTTAACTGGAAATGTATCTTAAATTGTAAGTCTGAAAGTGTGCTTTACTTGTTTAGCTTTAAATAAACAGAATTGAAATTGTAAAAGAAAAATCCAAGGAAGTGTGAGCTGACAGAAAACACACACTTTCAAATCTTTTTCACAGGCATGTCTCTATATTTTCTGAATGTGTAATTTTTTGGGGGGATAACTCCTCTTGTTTTACTGATTTGTGTATATAATCTCTTAAAATATGTAAACAGACCAATAAAAAAAAAGGGAAAAAGTTTATCGATAGTCCTTTGTGCTTTTTTCTCGATTGGTTCATGTGAAGTTGATGTAATTTTCTCAGTCCTTCCACCACCGATGAGGACGTGTTGTGTCGTCTTTTAGGAGGACCGACACACGATCAGCTGTCGCAGCTCAGCCTATGTCATCTGATCTGAGTGGAAATTCGTCCATGATCAAAGTACAAATTAGAGGGCCTTACACAGGAGGATGATGTGAAATGAGCCAGGTGTTAAGCAGTGGATGGACGGGTCACCTTGATGGATCAGAGTGAAGGATTTTCAAAAGTACAGTTCTGATTAGACCCCTGGTTTCTACATTTGCTAATATTAGACAAAAAGATCAAAACTTGAATTATATGCATGAAAAAGTCATTGCATATCCTCCACTCTGTGTTTTGGTTTGTAGACTAAACCTTTTGAGTCTTTTTTTGGAATTGGTACTTTTTGGGATTTTTTTGTTGTGATTTATTGACAGAATCTATATTTATAGAAGTTTTGAGAGTTTGATTTGGGTATTACGACTAAAGGCAATATAAGAATAAAACTTCTGTGCCTTGTTAATTAAAAAGATATTGTAATTATGGGTTAGACTTGTTTTATGTTGATTCATTTTTGTCATTAATTGATCATTTACTGGTGAAAAACGTTCAAATGATTGCTTTCCCAAGAAAAAAAGATGACAATCTACAACAGTTTTGAAAGTTTGGTTTTGAGGAGCAGTTTAATTGGAGAAAGCAACAGGCCACGTTAGACATTCAATGGAAATATCTTTTTTTGTTGATGTCAGGAATCTACAGATTCACGGTGGGTCAAGTTAGTGCAATATAAACTACATATATTCTTTACATTACCATGAATAAATAAACTACCACTCCCAGCAGGCACTCTGGCTTTCGTTCTCGCTTGCCGTAGGCAAAGCCCTATTTTTTTACTTTCCTGACAGACACAGCAACACCACTCGACTTTTCAACTATTTGAATTTCCGACTTATATCATTATGTAACTCCAAATTCTGTGAACTTTTAAAAAGGTAAGAGGAAAAAGCTAGCTGACGACCTTAAAAAAGTATTCAAATAAACTGTTTTCCTACTTGACTGTGAACTTCGTGCTAGCATGCTAACTCAGAGGCTTTCAGCCTGTGTTTCCGTTTCCATGGTAGCAGCTGTGCCTCGCTTTGAGCTGCTTGTAGATAAAAACTCTCAACATGCATTTAAAGTTTCCAAATGTCGACTTATTCAGAGTCGTTTGAGCTATATTGATATATCACAGACTGTGATATTTCAAAAGGTTTGAAATTGACTATGAGTCAAACCTTGGGCAGAGTAAACTTAAACCTTTGACTCACTTTTTGTTAAACATCTGTTTTTACATATTCTCCATAATTATGTTTATTTTGTTTGGGGGGAAATTGACAAAAGTTTTTTTTTAAATAATAAAACATAATTTTGTTATTATTCAACATGCATTATCAATATTCTGTGCATCTCTGCCATCTCAAATGTGAAAATGTCGTCCTTGTCTAACATAATGAGTGGATAGAAGAATATAGATTTGCAAATGCAAAACCATTCTTATGTAGCAATAGCTGCTACATAGGCATGTGTTTTCATCCCTTTACAGAGTAATTTTCTTGCCTGTCACTGTGCTCAAGGTGCTATGAACGAATATGAGGTTATCCAGCAGATTGGAGAAGGTGCGTTTGGGAAAGCCTTCCTGGTCAGACACAA
Source organism: Menidia menidia (assembly GCA_907169785.1). NCBI lineage: Eukaryota > Metazoa > Chordata > Actinopteri > Atheriniformes > Atherinopsidae > Menidia > Menidia menidia. The sequence continues at coordinate 2,158,250 of CAJRST010001113.1, read as the reverse complement.
GAAGGGAAATGATGGACAGTGTGTGGTCAAAGAGATCAGCTTCAGAAAGGTACGGCATGATATGTGAAAATATGTTTTTCTAACTATTTGTTGGAGTAAATTATGTTTATTTGCACATTTAGCACTATATTGTTGGTCTAAAAATATGTTTCCTGCTCAGATGTCAGCAAAAGAAAAGGAATCGTCCCAGAAAGAGGTGACACTGCTGTCGAAGATGAAACACCCAAACATAGTTTCTTTCATCACCTCATTTCAAGGTGTGGGTGTAAGTCTCGGTCCTTAAAAACTACAGGATCTCCTCTGAGTTTATGTCCATGTCACAGGATTTCTTCCATCTTTTTGTAGATCAAGGCAGCCTGTATATCGTGATGGAGTACTGTGATGGAGGAGACCTGATGAAGAAGATCCACATGCAAAGAGGACTTCCTTTTTCTGAGGAGAAGGTGAATACATCCTACCCAGTAATCTAACCCTGCTGAATGTGGTCACTGTAAGATCTAATGTTTTTACATTTAAATCAGAAATAAAAGCACACTGATTTATTTAAAAATTATCAGTATCATTTGCTCTTTAAGGTTTTGAAAATGTGAGTAAAACTGTGCTGCGTTTTCTCAGATCGTGGACTGGTTTGTTCAGATCTGCCTGGGTCTCAAACACATCCATGACAGGAAGATTCTACACAGAGACATCAAAGCTCAGGTGACTGGTCTCTTTATTACTGCTGCTATTAGTTTGCAGTGTTTTGGTAAAAAAATGTCTTATCATTTAGATATCCTCTACCACTTTTGTCACAGTCCCTTTTAGATATGGTTGTGTATGGCATTTTGATTGGACTCTAACAAATCCTGAAACAAAGATTGAATGTTCTCTTATTTAGACTTCAGGTTAGACATTTTAATTAACAAGCATTATCATTATAGAGCTCTGAACAAACACCACATTGAATGCCAACTCTCAGAATATCTCACTGACCACTGACTGCGTCTCTGTTCACAACTATCACTGTCTATCATCACTCATATCTGTTTTCATGCACACAACTCGCACAACACATGCATGCTTTCATTCCCTCTCTCCCTCTGGCCTAGAATATCTTCCTAACCAGTGGAGGGATGAAAGCAAAGCTGGGGGACTTTGGAATCGCAAGAATGTTGAATAAGTAAGTCAGTGTCCTCTTCAGGCGCACACTCTTACACACCGTGCAGCTGTCTGTCACTGTGCACTCTGTAACACATGGACAACCTCCAAACAACTCATTATCATTCCTCAAACTGCCAACCAAGACATATAAACACATGGTTGTGGAAATAGTAGTCTGCCTGTTGTGCACGGCTACAACAGGTAATTAAAGTGTCTGGCCGAGTGCACAACACATTTATATAATGCACTGGGGTGATTGTAATCTCCTAAGTAAATAGGACCTAAAGAGTTATTAGATTAAAAACAACACGGACAAATAGTGCAAAGGGAAAACATAAACTACCATGATACCATGATACAAAATAGATGCCCATTGACTACTAGGATAGGCTCCAGTCCCCCCGCGACCCCATTAGGGAATAAGTTGTTACGGTAATGGATGGATATAAAATAGATACGGAAAAATGTAAAAGTTTAAGTAAATAAAACAGGTTTAAATAACAATCAATGCTCTAAAGCAATAACAACATTATTTCTGCTAAAGAATGAGAAATAAATTAATTCTGAACTGCATTCATTCCAGTTTTGTTAAAAGTGGTATTTGTATCCACAGTATTAAGTTACAATTTTTTCTAATTTAAATTAATACAATTTCTTTCTTTTAAAGTAGAAAAATTTACACAAACTTGTCTCTGTTTACCTGATTATGCAAATGAAAAACATATGTTGTTTTACTTTTTGAATTATCTTTATTGAGGACAATGATCCAGTATTGCACTCCTGAGTGGTGAAAGTATGTGAAATAGCTGCGAAATTGCTCATTCTTGAAGCTGTTAGAATGCTTTAATCATTTAAAATATTTAAAATAATGCACATTTAGATGAGAAACTGGCTCCCTAAAATAAAGTCTTAAAGTAAAAAACATCCCGATCACAGGCTTGTAAATAGAAAGGTATACTTAACGTTGACTTAATGATTCACTCTCTTATTTCTTTAACCTTGACTGAGTTTGTTGGCTTTGTAAACTGTGCAGCACCATGGAGCTGGCCAGAACTTGTGTTGGCACACCATACTACCTTTCTCCAGAGATCTGCGAGAGTCGGCCCTACAACAACAAAACGTGCGTATTTGTGGCCACTTTTTGAGGCCATCGTTTATTTCCACCATCACCATTAGGCTGCACATTCCCTGCACCCCCTGAGCCACTATAAGCTCATGAAGAAAGTCATCTTGCATCCCCCAAAATATTTCCTCTTTGGAACCTGTTCAGTGCCAGATGCATCATTGCAATTATTCATGGGAATGGAAACTAATTTAGAAGCTTTGACTGTTTTTTAATGTTAAATCGAAAGAAAAAGTGCCTTAATATGAATGGCCACCTCCAAAGACTCTTATATAGACCACCTTTTATCCCAGCTGTAGTGGCCACACCATAAGCAAACCCCCTCACCTGTTTTTGTTTGTTTTAGGCAAGGCAAGGCAAGTTTATTTGTATAGCGCATTTCTTGTACAAGATTATTCAAAGTGCTTTGCAAAGAATTGAAAAGCAGAAAAACAAAGAAAGAAAATTAATTTAAAAAAATTAATCAAAAAGATTAAAAGTGAAAGGTGCAAACAAAATACACTCAGTTTCCATATGCACAGTTAAACAGAACCGTTTTCAGCCTGGATTTAATTATTGTCAGAGTTGGCGCCTGTCTCACCTCTTCAGGAAGACTGTTCCAGATTTTAGGAGCTTGAAACTGAAATGAAGCCTCTCCTCGTTTAGTTCTGACTCTAAGAACCAGCAGGAGAGCAGAACCTGAGGTTCTCAAAGTCCGAGCTTGTTCGCAACATGTCAGAAATGTATTTTGGCACTTGACCATGAAGAGACATGTACAGTAAACAAACATAGCTGTTTCAAAGTTTATTCTCTGAGTGACAGGAAGCCAGTGCAGAGACCTGAACACTGGACTGATACGGTTGATTTCCTGGTTCTGGTCAGAACTCTAGCAGCAGCATTTTGGATTTTCTGCTGCTGTCTTACAGCTCTTTTAGAGCCCAGTGAGCAGGGCGTTACAGTAGTATAACCTACTAGAGACAAATGCATGGATTAGTCTTTTTATGTCTGGTTTAGACACTATTCCTCTAATTCTGGTAATGTGTTTGAGATGGTAAAAGGCTGCTGATGTAACTTATTTAATGTGGCTGTTAAAGCTCAGCTGTGAGTCCAGTATTACCCCAAGATTTTACCAGCTTTTCAGAGAGAGTCTGAAGGTGAAGGTTTTGGGCTGTGGCTGTTGATTAGCTTTGTGGGCGTGTAAGTAGATGTTATCATTTTGTCATTATCTGGTTTAGGTCCCTCACATTCTACCAGCAGGTTGTTGATTTCATCTGCAGCATGTACAAACGCATACAGAGACACGTTTATGCCTGCTAACAGCTAACCCACTCCTGCAAACATCTAAAACAGATGACGCCTTTTCCCCTGCCACTGCGTGTTTTTGACATTCTCCTTTTTTTCTGCTGTGTTGTTTCGGTAAAGCTCAGGTCTGATTTATCCCCTCCCTCTGTCTCTCACTCAGATGTGTTTACGCTGCTGTGATCTACAGTGTATGGACATATTTATCAATCTGGCCATTCACCTTAATCTAAAAAAGGTTTTTTAGATACCTTAACATGCCATCGTTGTCAGAATCAAAAAGCAGGTCCACACGAAGACACAGGGGCACACACACCCGCATACTTGATGCTGAGCCAAGAATGCAAATCCCAGAAAACTTCTTTCACTAGACTTTTCTTTCAGTGCTGTGTCAGTCTGGTGATTTCACAGCTCTCAACACTTTGGTATTTTTCACTGTTTATGACTTTAACTCACTCAAGGGGGAATGAAATAATGATAAACTTAATGGCTAGATCTTGTTTCAACAAGAATCAGGCTAGGTTACATAAAACAAGCTGAAGCCAGAAGGACATTCTGAGTTGTGTGTGAAGCTGTTATTGTTTTGTGTTGTTATTCATGTCTGTTTATGTTGATATTGTGTGTGTTTGTGACTGCATATTTGTTGTCTCTGCAGGGATATATGGTCTTTGGGGTGTGTGCTGTATGAACTTTGCACCTTGAGGCATCCAGTAAGCTACATCACACCCTACACATCAGCAGCTTTATAAAAAGACAGACAGTTCCTTTAACCTTAAGCCATTGGACACTGATGCCAAGCATATCAAGGAAAAGCATTGATGAAAACATGTAAAAACTAAATGTAAAAGTCAACTGGAGATTTAAAGTATGTTTTGATCTGGTAGCATAGGGAAGGGGGAAAAAGTTTTCGCATTCACGGCACAGAAGATAAAGGAAATGTGCCAGATTCTGAGCAAGTGACATCAGACAGGCTAAACAAAGGCACATGCTTTTCATAATGGAAAAACCTAGGCCTGTTTACTTCATCCAGCCTTTTAAGGACATCTTGTGTTGGCTGGAAGTGAGAAAGGATTTGTTGCAAACCAAGTATGTACACAGACAGTCACCAAGCTATCCCAATATTTCATTTCGATGCCCGAGATTTTACTCTGATTGGTATATTGAAATGTATGTGTCTTTAAACATTTATAATCAGCATGCATACACTTTTATACATGTTATGTCTTAAAGTAGTGTTAATATGTGCATTTACATGCCTTCTTCTTGTCAGTTCGAGGGCATCAGCCTGCGGCAGCTGATCAGTAAGATCTGCAGAGGACGTTATACTCCAGTACCCAGCCGCTACTCCCACGACCTGCGCCTGCTTATCACCCAACTCTTCAAGGTCTGACACACCTTTTCTGTAGTAGTGTGAACGCAGGTTAAACAAGTGTGCTTACACTACAGGTATGAACAAGAACCTGAAAGCTTTTTCTGACTCTAACGTCCTGTAAAGGTTGTGTTGACTAAGAGTGGTGTTCATGATACACTCAGCATGCAAATAGTATTATGTAACTTCATATTTGATTTCCACTCTAATTAAGATATAGATACAGGCTGCAGTCCCCCCACGGCCCCGATTTGGGAATAAATGGTTCAGAAAATGGATGGATGGATTAAGATATTAGTTTTAAATCTAAACTTATAATGAGCTTATGAGCATCAAACTGACAGAAGGCAGAGTTATACAAGCAAAGTCTGAGCATTTTTTCTATGTTACAGACCCCAAATGGTTTGGATTTTATGAAAGCAGCTGGACCATTGACAGTTATGTCTCGACTAATCGTGTTACTTCTCGTGATTTTATTTGATGAGTTGCCATTTTGAAAAGTATTATATTAATTGTATTTAATGTAATTTCTGAAAATGAACTATGAAAAGAGACTGTTTTGCATCTTATGGGGTTTTTTTTATACTGTCAAACACGTTTTTTTAGGTCAACCCTCGGGACCGTCCGTCGGTCAGCTCAGTTCTCCGACGCCCCTTCTTTGAGAAACACATCAGCAAACATCTGAACACTCAGGTAATTAATCTGTTTGGTTTCCCTCATGGACAAAGTGTCATAAATATGCAGTCCAAAAAAACAAATAGGAAATAGATGTCAACAAGCAGCAGAACTACAACTGAAGGATACTTGCTAATAAAAAGAGAAACACAAGCTAAGATCCACATGAAGTCACAAAGATTCATGGAAAGTAGAAAGAGAACAGACATGGATGTCTCCCAACAGTGTAGACTGTAGAGCTATGGCTGCGAAACTCGAGGATGTTTCATGGCCAACCGGGCCATTCGTAACCGTAAGCTTTGTCAAAGGGGAGTGTTTAGGTTACAGACAGTATCTGCTTTCCAAACCCAAACTGGCAGCTGTTTTCACTAGGGTGGAGGCTGATAACTAAAGGCCTGAAATTGTGCTTTCACAATCCCTTGATCCACACAATTTAACCTGCAGCCTGAGAGAAAAGTGCTCTGTTTTCTGAGCATCTTCTGATAAAATCAGAACACAGCTTTTCTGAATTAGGGTCTTAAGGTGGGTTGATATATGCACATGTCTGTGTCTGTCTGTTTATGGTTTCCTGTGTGTGCAGGAGATGCAGGCGGAGTTCAGCCACACAGTGCTGCACCGAAACAGAGCGGCAGCACCATCAAACACAGCTAAAACCAGAGCAAGAGGAGCAAACACAGCTGGTGATGGTGCAATCACTACTTTGCAAAGGCTATAACCAAAGTCATGAATAGTTTTTTACACATGGAATGAGACTCGCCCTAGTGGTCATTTACTGACACTGCAGCAGGTTCCCCTCTATCACATTAGATTAGGCCCAGGGCAACATGACTCTCTGCTCTCTGTTCTCTGGGGAAAAGCTGATTGTGGGCTGATAATCATGAAGAATCTCTGCACACAGTGTTCTTTAGAGCCCAGAGGATCCTAAATCTTACTACATGTTTTGAAATAGCTCGTTCAAGGTTGTTGTCTAACTCTTATCAACTCTTATGTCTGTTCATTTGTTGCTGTCTTATGTGGAATGTAATTTCAAAAACTAAAAACAATTCATTTACAACAAAAAAAACCCAGAGGGCTTATGGAAAAAAAGTTAAGAACTGTTTAGAAAGTCAATATTTTTTATCAAATACTTGTGAGTTAAAAACATCAATGTGCAAGTCTACACTTGTTATTCTCCGTTTTTTTCCAGAGAAGAAACAGAAAGCAAGAGGAGCAGTGAGACCCAGTGGCACTGACCGGAGACTGCCAGCTAAACCGAACTGGAAAGTGCCATATAGACTCAACCCCCCAGCCCACTACAAAGTAATGATCAGGAAGAACAGCAACAATGCAAAAGACATGGTTACCAGAAGACAAACCTGTGCTGTTTCTGCATACTAATCTGAGCTAATGAGCTTGTTTATATTTCTTTAAGGGTTCCACTTGTTCGATGAATCAGCCTGTGCATTAATCAAGTATTTCAGTAACAGGGAGTTCAAAGAGCTGATTTATAGATTGATAACTGTCTTTGTAGCACTTTATGTGGAGGACGTAGTGGATTATCCACAAGGGGAAACACACATTGAACCATATTGTGAACCCCCTGACTCTTTTTGTTTCAGTTTTTCTAACACTGTATTTATCTCTAATTCCAGCCTGCTCTTCAAAGAGCAGGCCAACTGGCTGCAAACAGAGAGTTTGCAGTAAATCAAAGGTGGGTGAAAATCCACTTACAATGTACTCCACACAGATAAAACTCTGTCAACAGTTTTTTTTAGGTAAAGATATAAAAGAAGCAGAAATAAAACTTTTGTGAACGTCCGGGCTCATCAGCTTCTATACTCAATTTGATTTGTGTGGCAACTTGTTTGACAAAACTTAAAGGCTGAGCAGTGACGTTTTTGAGTTTTAACGTGTACTGCTGGTAACAGGATCAGTGGTCAGCCGCCTGTCAGCCTTTACCAGCACTACCATGCCCAGCTGGATGCCATTCAGAGAGGAAACGAAGTGGAAACGCCTCTTTCTGCTCTTCAGGAGACAGGGAAGGATGTGATGCTGGGATGTGAGGACCAGGATATTCCTCCTGTAGAACCATACCAGCTGTGAGTGGAAAAATATTGAGATATTTGAATTAACAAAACAGTCCTTTAAAAAAAAGTAGATTCCAATTAGTTTTGTATTTGTTGATTGTTCTCTTATTATAACTTCAAGTTACTCTGTAATATGAAAACAGATTAATGTAGAGTTCAACGCTGCCTGTTAGAGCAGAAATGGGACAGTTTTAGCTTTTTTTGTTATTTAACTCTGTCATTTTAAATTTTGATTATTTTAGATTGGTGAAACCTAGTGTCAACATTTGTTAAATAACAGTTATGAGTGTAGTGCCTCTTTTTCTCTGCTGTGTCTGTCAGAGTGGCTGCTGCCCGTAATGAGTATCTGCAGAGAAGACAGGAGGCTAATCAGTACAAGCTGAGAGCAGAGAAACAGCTGGTAAGTGGAAGCTCAGCAGCCCAACAATCCACTGAAGGCATCTAATCCTTACACTCATTTACTTGAAATTATGTTAGTCTGACCAAAACTGGATCTTTAAAATGCATATTATCATGTTACATCGATGGGAATTGTATGACGAATGTACTATCAATGTTTTTCTCTGACCTTCAGGGTCTGCGTCCGAACACTGCTGAATGCAGCAGGAAGCCTGGTGGTCCAGAGCAGAAAGAAAGACCACCTGAACACCAACACACAACCAACAAGAGACAAGAGGGCCACCAGGTATTACATACAAGAGACACATTCACAATAAAGACCTGTGCAGGGATAACGTAAGTTTGTGTTGTCGTTGATGGTGTGTGTGTGTGTGTGTGTGTGTGTGTGTGTGTGTGTGTGTGGGCTTAGGAGTACCTCCGTCAGCTCGATGCCATCAGACAGCAGTATCACCAAGACATGAGACAGATGAAACAAAGAGCTGAAACTGAGGTGTGGGAAATTGTTGTTATCAAGTTTGTCCATATATCACCTTTATTTCTCTTACATAGAGAATTACACAGATAATGACGCGTGCATTTTTGAAAATATTTTGTGTCAGTCTCTCCCAGAAAACAAACATATAACCTTTGTGGTGGAGAAACCCAAAAACACAGAGCTTTCCTCAGCCAGTGAAGGCCAGCAGAAAGCAGCACCTGCTCAGGTAAAAACGTGCAGCACCTCTGAGTGTGGGCGGAAGGATTTTAAAGTTACTCTGGACCAAAGAGGAGAGAATGCACATTTTTCTGTGCTCCTTTTGTGCTGCAGGATGTGGAAGCAGCACTGAGGCAGATCGGGGAGGACAGAGATCAGAAGGGAGCGCAATCCAGGAAACACAATGACAAGGTGAGAGCACACCGGCCACAAAAGTGTTGGCTTCATGTCTTAGATGTCAACATTTATGGATCACACACAACCAACAGATGCTTAAGGCTTTTTCAGATTCTGTTGTAGTGTGGTGTTTGTAACTGCTGAAATAAACTTTCCTGACACCACTATCGTAATGCACATTTGATCGTTCTTACTGACCTGAGTTTTTCGTTGTGGTGCTAACCAAGAAGCATGATCAGATCATATCAAACAATGAGGAGGATTTATGTATTTTTCTCTTTTTTTGGGGCACACCTGCAGAAGGGAATCATGTTTGAGATTCGGTTAAATGAAGACGAGAAGAAAACCTCTGATGGAGGAACAAAGGAGGTGAGAGATGGGGGACATGAGACCACTGCCCCACTTTTCCTCTTTCTTTCCCTCATTCCGTGCTAACTCCACAAACAGGAGGTGGACCCACTCAATCAGACTCTGACCTTCCAGAGAGGAGAGGAGTTGAAGCTCAGGGACTGGTCAAAGGCGAGAAAGGAGTGGAGCCAAAAGACTCCTCGGACTCTGCTGGTGGCACTCGCAAACATGGACGTGAACTCAGTCTGTGGCACGCCAGTCGAAGGTAAAAGAGGTCCAGCATAGCTTTAAAATGTCCAAATAAACGATTATGAATCATTAAAAGTTTTTGAGATTTTAGTAGCCGAGGAATATAATTACATTTTAAGTATAGTTGAAGTATTATAAGTTTAAGATGAACGATTAAGGGGAATATTTAGGTATTTTGTAAAGCGATGTGAGCAATACGATCCCTCCCTCGTCAGGTGGAGATGCAGCAGGCCGCAGGCAGTGGGTCGATGGCTGCCCTGACACCCTGCTGGACGCCCTGGCTCAGGCTGAACTGACATCTTCAACTCTGGCTTCAGCTAGCTCAGGTCAGACACCATTCCCAGGTCCGGGTCAGACACTTCACCCTGGTCCAATCACAGAATTGAATAAAGCAGATATAAATCTGAAGTGTTTGTACATTGAGACAAAAAAAAGTACAAGAGGGCAAAGTTACTGGTTCGACTAGAGAGACAGTTAGGCATTTTTCATCTCAGATTTAGAACCAGAAAACAGACCAGAGGAAGAAGAGGAGGAGGACTCTGATGTGGAAATGGACAAAGAGCGTCTGGAGCCGAGGTCGGACGATGATGACACGTGAGTTAATCTCGCTCCGTTTCTCTGTCTTGATAAGCCTTGTGATTTTCTTCTGCACATGTAATCTAGGTTTGTGCATGAGGCTGGACCACCTTTTCATAAATGTGATATTAACTAGACCTTTGGACAATTTTCAAATGTTTGTGTGTAAATCTTGTAATTACTTACAACATGGAAATACAAAACAAATATTCTCATTAAAAAAGAAAAGTAAATAATACTTTATTAAATGATCAGACCTACAAATACATTAAAAATATAGCTATCAGTAGATAAAATATATTATAGGAAATATGTGTAAGGCATTGCCCAAAAAATGTGCAATACTGTAGCTTCAGTGTTAAGTTTGGCTTACAGAAGGTACTGCAAGGAACAATTTCATATTAATGAACATAGTGAATATGAATGTGCATATTTGGAGCTTAACTCCTGCACAGAATGAAATAATTTTAACTTCCATTTCTCGTCAGGAACTTTGAGGAATCAGAAGATGAGCTGAGAGAAGCAGTGGCAGACTCCATGAGGAACCTATTTGTGATGGAGGACTCTAGCTCAGATGAAAACCCCCAGGAAACGTTGAAGTTGGGAGAGAAGGAACATGGTGGAGCAGAAGCCTCTGCAGATGGTCAGCCATTCCATACGAAGGTTGAGAGTTCACATGAAGAAAGCAGGAACCTCAAAACATGAAGATGACAGTTGGCCTCCAGGTCCAGTTGAGATCCAGACAGACAATGAAAGAGCTTTAATTAAGCATCCGGCTACCTGAGCGCTCACACACTGAAGCTGACAGTAAGACAAAGGATTTCTAACCTGTGACATATTTACAGAAGCGGATGAAAACCTGTGAGTGGAAACATTTGTCTTCTATTGTCTCTAATTTAAGGTGTCCCAGTAGTGTTGTGAAACATGCTTTTTGATTCTAAGTGTTGATGGCTGTGTGGTTCACATCTTCCCACCAAGTGTAACTTTAATCAGTAAAGTACTGCCAGCACATTGTCTCTGCAATTCATGGTAAAAATATTGTGGAAAGGTCAGCAGCATTTATGTTTTTTTGTGACAGTGGATGAGCACAGGGGCTGTTGTAAACTCTCACCACAGATTGACTGCAGGCAAGTAATCACTCCAAATAGTTTGATCTTTGCTTTTATTGCAGTTTGTTTAGAAGAAAAAAACTCCAAATAGCCTCTACATATGGACTTAAATAGTAGTAATGCCTCTTTAAAAATAATGGTTAGCTAGTATTGTGCAAATCATCACATTTTCATGCTCAGAACTGATCATAAACAGGAATGCAAGAAGAAAACTTACTTCTACATAAAAGATTTGGTCATTATCTTCAAGTGCTAAAGCAGTGTGCACACAAAGCAGAAAAAGAAACTTTTTTTTTTTATATACGCCCCCCCCACCCGTCTGTTAAGGTCTCAGTAGGTCAAATTACGGCACTGTCAATCAAAATCCTGTCAGCATCAACGGCAGTCACCATTACACCTACATTGTTTGGTCTGGAATGCAACTCAGACGAAAAGATACCATCCAAATACGATTAAAGGCAGGAACATATTTTTAAAACTATGAGTCCCTGTTGTCACATCTGCGGTGCAGAGATGCTCTAAGTCCGGCTTAGCTCGGCACAAACACTTTACCGTAAGGCTTCCTGCATCAAAAGGAAGACAAATACACGCCAGACTTTAACGTGACATGCTCTAAAACACACCTACAAACAAAAATTCAAAACTGTTCAAATATTGTACAGCTCCTCTGCAACGCACCGCCTAATATCTGGATGGAAATCAAAAGCGAACCTGAAGAAGTGGCATTTGAACATCAAGTTGATATGGAGCAAGGAAGAACTGTAGGCAGACTAATTTCATGATGTTGACCTAAAAAAAGTCATACTGAAACGTGTTTTCCTTTCAGTCGCGTCCTGCTGCTGCAGCCTAAACAGCTCCTGCTGGACAGTTCACACCAGTTTGGATAGAAACACGTCGCGTTTTTGCTCGATGGTTTTCTTGAAAGTTGGTCGACATTTCTGCGACCTTTGGAATATAAACCTGGCAGCTGTGAAGTGTCTAGACCTGAGCCCTTTACACTCAAGCATTTCCTGGATGTCCTCGTTATTTTATGACAATAACATTTGGAAGCGAGGCATAACAGGAACACAAAACTTTGCTTCATTTTGATAAAATCTGGCTGTTTTTTGTACTTGGAGCCAGTGTACCATTTAAACACAAACTATTTCTGGAGAAAACAAATAGCATTAAGACATCAATAACAATATTAACAATATTCTTATCTCATTTTTGCCCAAATGTCACATATTAAGTCCTAATTTCCCACTGGGAAAATGCGATTAAGCTTCCTAACCTCTGAGGTATCTCTTCATCCGTTATGTAAATACACATCAACAGTGAACACAATGTCATTTATACGTGCTACAAATCATTTTCCAGCTCTGCTGCCGAAGACTGGTACAATGGCGTATCGGTGAAGGTTTGACACATGCAAAGTCACTGGAAATTATACATATTTGCTCTTGTTGTAGGATACAATATCAACTTTATCTGCAGGTGTCCACCAGGATTCTCTCCTCTGAATGTCTATGTTATTTTTCATAAGATTTCGAGGGGAGATTGAGCTGTCATGTCAGTCTTCAACTGTGATCTTATCTTGTTGTAAGCATAGACACGACTTCTGCTGCTCCAGCCCATTTAGCTATGAGGCATCGTTTCAATCAAACAAAACCAGACAGAGTGGTAAGCCCGGTAGTTTTTAAGGTAATCTTCTAACAGACTGACAAACAGCTCGGAAACACGTCTTTTTGACAAACCTCTGACCCCAGGTGGACACCAAGACTCCTCTGCTCTTCCTCATGGCACCAGTTTATTCATCAGAGGCTCCGTGGCAGCCAGAAAACACACCTCGAACTCCTGGTCTGAGAATCGGGCCACAGACTCACGGGCATTGCGTCTTATTTCCAGTCTGGCTGACGGTGACAGAGTCAGTATGGTTTCCATGGCAGCGGCGTAGCTGTCCTCGCTGTCTGCCAGAAAGCCTGTCTGCCCGCCTTGGTGGGGCACCACGATATCAAGCTTTGGACCTCCAGACTTGTGGGCCAGAACGATGGTGCCTGCGGCCATACACTCCACCACACCTGAAAAGAGCGATGAAGATTAACGTTGAAACCAGCTAAACTCATGAACAGATGGAGGCCGAAACGTGAACCAGCACTGCAGGATTAAACGTCATCAGGTAGCAGATCATTTCCATCAGCATTGGCTTCAAAATACATCATTTTTGCATGTTCATTTCAACTAGTGTTTTTTTTCGGAAACACTTCTGGAATAACTAAAGACTAAAATACAATGGAAGCCTATATAAATGTAGACATTTTCATAGATTTACATGTTTGTGTGCATGTGTCTTTACCGATGCCAAAGTGTTCGTTCCACATGGTGTGCAGACCGATGGTGGCGTTCACCAGCTCCCTCTTCAGCTCTTCAAAGGGGATGTTGAGTTTAAATTCCACCTGGTCGGAGATACCGAGTTCCTGACAGAGTCCCCGCAGCATCAGGACCCTCTCCTCGTCTTCCTGGTTCCTGCAGCCACCAATCAGCACCAACCGTAGGGACTCCCTCCCCCAGGGCCCGTTCCCTTTCCTGTCCAGCAGCTTTTTAAAGGCTCTGACCTGCAGCTGGTGGTCCTTCTCTGGTCTGAACTGACCCACCGACACAATGGAGTGGCCCTTTCCGTCCCCTTCTCTGTCCTCTTCGCTTTCCTCTTCTTCCCCACTTCCCAGCTCTCGTCCCAGCTCCTCCCAGCCCTCTTCCATCTCGTCTTCTTCATCCTTGTCCTCCTCCAGTGCGACGTCCAGGAAGGCCCGGACGTCGCAAGGAGGGTAGACAATGCTGGTGCGGCTCGGGGACCGCCACAGAGCCAGGATGTGCCCCATGGTCCAGGTAGAGTTAACCATGATGACGTCACTGCAGGAGCCGGCCAGGCCGTAGAGCAGAGCGAAGCAGCAGTAGTACACCACCTTCAGAGCGCTCAGGATGGGGTTTCTAGAGATGAAATCTGAGTTGTTGAACCTGAAATTGGAAGAAGACAGTGTTATGAGGCTTCCTAAAAGTAAACCCACACTAAAGTGAACCGTTTTGTAGGTCCTTTATCAAATAAAAACTCCCTGGTGTGTATTGTTTGTCCCATATGGGATCCAAGAAAAATGGGGGCTACTATAAGACTAGAAAGATTGGGTATTATTTAAAAAAATCACATCAATACATACAGGTATTATTGTGTCTGTAATTGTGCTGTATTACCTGGGGTTCCTCTCTCTGACCACAGACAACATGTCAGTGCTGACAGTGGGATAGTGAACGTAGCTCGCCACCCTACAGCCTCCCAGGTACCGAAAGATTGGAAGCGTGAAGGCGTAACCCATGGAGTCCACAAACAGGTCAGGAACAAAGGCTATAAGTGCTTCCCACCCTGGAACAAACACAAACTAGGTTTTGCCTTTTTTCACTATAAGGTCTAAAAAAGAAGCATCCTCATTCACCATTAATCACCCAAGAGTTTTACTTAACTTTTTACTTATGCAAGCTGATTTATGGCAAAACCAGATCCAAAAGCTAGTGATACATCATGCTTGTAATTAATGCAAACCTCTGATACAATTTTGAATCCCTACTTCAAATTCAAATTGACCAAAACAGACATTCACTCACTTCACTCTGGCCTGATCTTACCAAGAAACATGGAGCCAGTGCTTTGGCCCAGCAGGGTGAAGTGAGGGTAAGAAGTGGCCTCCACCAGCACGCGGTGACGCAGGAAAATAAATGTGACTGATCGAGGGAGTGTAATGTTGAAACGTTGGCGCGCACCCTCCAAAATCTGCTCACCAGTTACTCCCTGATCCCCCGTGTAAACCACAAAGGACACGCTGGGGTATCTGGAACGAGGGGCAAAGACTTGAAAAACACAGCATTAAATGCACACTCTGATGGTTTGTTGTTAAAGTTTCTATTAAGTGTTGTTCGCCGGGGAAAATTGTGGATCAGTCTGATTATACTCATTCAGTTTAGTGTTTGCACTTGCCCCAAAAGAGCAAACATGCAGGTCACTGAGACCTGGAAAGAGCCCAGAATCTGTTTGCTTACATTTAGAGTCATGTAAACATGGGGGGAATAATTAAATCAGACAATTCACACAGGTTTAAGAAGGTCTCATTTGTTTTTTCATGTTGGGGCAGCGACTTACTATTAAAAAAATAACACCTTAATGCACTTCTTTAAACATTTACTGATTCACTATGACGTGTTACCGATTCATGAGGGCCCTCAGGGAGCACCAGAGGACCCGTTCCCCGCCTCCTCCGGCGTTGCAATACGGATGGAAGAAAGCCACCGCCGGACCTCCGTCCTGAGCCCGGCGGGACTTGCGGCGGCCCTGCAGCCATAAGCGGAGACCCAGCAGGACCAGGGTCATGAGCAGGGTCAGGAACAGGGTTAGGTAGACGCAGGGCATCACCAAGGACCACATCAGCCTGGAGAGGGTGAGTCAGAGGGAAATGAAGACACAAAAGCATTGGTGAAGCTTACTGCAATGAAAAGGAACGCGCTAAACCGTCCATAGTTTGAAATCACACAGTTATCTGCTAGTTATGCTAAAGTTAGCCGTGTGCTGTCGCTTCGATTCTCCCTTCCTGAATATATTTCTAAAACACTTATAGTGTGCATACAGTTTTATCAATTAATCATAAACTAAAAATAGAGTGGCTGTGAGATGTATTTTACCTCATTAAATCACAGAAACAAAGAGAGAAATGATGATGATGATGTTCGTGTCCAGCCATTTCGACAACACAGCTGCTGACTTGGCAAACTTCCGGTCACCTGACCAAGCAGCCACCACGCCATTGGCTTAGCGTTTGTTTACCAACATATCATAGACACGTGACTTTACAGCGGTAGTGTTCCACAACATTTCGTCTATTAGGATTACAATTCTGTTCAGCATTACTTTATCAATAAAATTGAAGTGATGCAGTTGCAGCATAAACTTTTTAAAACTATGTCCACTTTTCTTAGAAAATAAATCAAAAATTAAAATTCCAAATATAGATGAATAATACATTTAATTAAACGTACTGTACAGTGACAATCTTGCATGAAACAGGATTTCTTCATTCATCTTTATTTATTCAAGTCCTGAGTTCACCTAGTACATGTAAGAGGATACGACTATATCCTGTAACAAGAGACTGGGGTGAGCATATCTGTGATAAAAATCTCTAAATCTATATCTTAAGCAGAATTATTCCTTTTCAAATGTCAGTGTTAGATCCTTTAAAGTATACGATAAAAAGCCACTGACTGCTGTTTGTTAAAGAAAAGCAGTGACAGCACAGGTAGGATGGCAGCAGCTGCTCATCACTGCTGACTGATGAGCTTTTTTGTCCCATCTCACCAAGCAACCGCAGCATAGCAACCATCAACTCAGGTCAAAACTCTCACTCCTGCTCCTGTGCACAGTTTGATCCGTCTCAGCTTCATGTTTCTGCTTCTGTTTTTTCTTTGGAGGACAGACATGGATGTCGCCGGCTTGCTTCACTCTATAGCAAACTCAGGGTCTTCTCCAAAGTTGCTCCAGAAATCCTGTAGCAGTTCATTTGCATCCACATTCGCTTGAAAGTGAGCAGTTGGTTAAAATCAACACTGTAACCAAGAAAATGCAGAACCACACCAGAAGAAGGCTTTCAGAAGTTTCAGAGAGTTCTATTTTGTGATGTGGAAACTCACCCACCGGACCAGACGCTGACAGCTTAATTAGGTAAGAGCCACTCTTGTAAACTGATCTCATGGTTCACAGTGTTGGACCTTACATGGTGAATTCATTAAGAATGTGCAATGGTTTATGTAACATCGTTAAGCACAGCTGAATCTAATTAACAATAAGGGCTTTCATGCTTTCTTTGTAAATGACTGTCTTTTCATGGCTGTTTTTTCCCATCAGGTTTTGACATTGTTTTAATCCATAGTTCTGTTTTTAACAGCAGCTATTGTGGATAACTGTGAACATAGGCCTCATGAGATCTGATTAAGTCGAACAGTTTTTATATGATTTTAATTGAATTATTTATTTACGTTTTTCTTCCCATCTAAGAACAGAAATGTCAAATAGTTCTATTTTATTCTATTTAATTGTAATATGCTGTGGAAAGAGATTAGAAATAGTGTTAAATCTTGAGTCACAAAGATGGCTTTTTATCAAACACTTTCTTGAAGTTTGAGTTCAAGATAGCGAATGGAGAATGGTTAATGGTGCCTGATCAGGCCACTAGATTTAACCAATCAGCAGACAGTGGGACTTTTTGGGTGAGGAGGCATAGCTTTTTAGTGGGGAGCTGTAAAGTCCTGACTTACTACAGACATCAATCGGCCAAATACAATTTCCTTTTACTCACTTGTCTACTTATGTCGCCACGGTCACGGCCTCCAGTAACTTCTCTCTTTTTGCTCAATACTAATTTATACTTAATCTAAGCAGGTGCTTTAATGCTTTTTTTTGCTGTCTGAGAGAACCGGTTGTCCTTTTTGGTCTGCAGCAAAGTTGCCAGACACTCTTCTTCTCTTTTGAGTCTGCTCCATTTAGATGGACTCATAGTTGCATCTCCCTGTTATCAGACCTCTCATTTCTACCTCATCTTTTAATTATTGTCATTATATATTTTTTCTGCTCCAGCCAATCCAATACTTGTGAGCTGTGAGGTAAGATGCCTCTTCATGGGCTGTTTGGAGTTGTATTTAGTGATTTTCTTTTGTCTCTTAGGGGTAGAATTGCTGATTGGATGATAGATTAAATGAGAGGTGTGTTTAACCTTTATTCTGACTGCCTTGTTCTCTGTTTTTTCTTCCCATTTAGAGCCTGTAATATGTTCAGATTACACTAGTGTAAATAAATCAGGACTCTGAGTTATTCACACAAATCTTGTTTTCATTAAATGTGCTAATGTTAACAAACTTCTTCAAGATGTCAAAAATCCGCCCCAAACTTGTGTGACACCTAAATGTCGCCACAGCCGTCGCCAAAAAACCCTCAAAGCGGGCGTGGGGGGGGGGGTCACC
The DNA here is from genome assembly GCA_907169785.1 of Menidia menidia. NCBI lineage: Eukaryota > Metazoa > Chordata > Actinopteri > Atheriniformes > Atherinopsidae > Menidia > Menidia menidia. The sequence goes on along the minus strand of CAJRST010001113.1, from coordinate 2,140,018 downwards.
TTGCCTGGAAGCCCGCGTGCATTGCCATATAAAGACAAAACCTCTTTGATTCCTGTTTCTGAAGCGCTGCGTGTCACTTCCTTCCTCGTAGATTTGAATAGATGTGCTGTCACTCTACTTTCGGTGCCGATTCAGAGTGCTGCCTGTCGCGCGTTGAGCCTGAAAGCAGCCGGACGGAGCCATCGAGGACGAGCAACGGGACTCCTGACCCTCCACTCCCAGAAACCACCGGCCTCCTCACCGCTTCTCTCAGGTAAAAGGGGGGTGAGATCGGGTGGCCTCGGACTCACATGGCTGTCACTTGAAGGCATCACTGTGGCACGTGAGGCGTTTGAAGGCCAAGAAGGGGGAAACGATAAGAAAATAGAGTGTGTAACTGTCTTTTATGATCTGACGTTATCACATCTATAACCGGACACTCCAAACCTCCATGATGCAAAAATCTTGAGCCTCTCCAGAAAGAGTCTGTCTCCCTTCTGTGGCTGCACATCCGGCTGCATCAAACTACTCGTGTAACCCCCGTTTCACGCTGTGGCACTTTGCCCTGTGTTGTGCTTCAATTTCTTCGAACCAGCCTTGTTTTACGGGAAAGGATAAGAACCGTTAGAAAGGGAGTGAGGCCTACCTGAGAGAGGAACAAGAAGTCTAACCTCTGTAGTCAGCTTAAAAGGAAATATGCGGTTAGCTTCACACTTCAACTGAAAAAAACCCCCTTCCAGGGTAGGTGGACAGAAACACCAGATCTGGCCTCAGATGTATGTTTAATCATGATAAATGTAACTTGTTGGATGGGATAAGATAAGCCAGTGGGGGTATATACTAGTTATGTCTGACTAGTTCACACATGAAAATATTCTAAGAAGCTCAGAGGCCACGTTACTTAGAGATGTTGATGCTTAATGGAGTTTGAGAGTTTTCACTCTGTACCTGTTTCATTGACGTCCTATAACACGATGCCCTTATCTTACTTCCTTTTATAATGGATTACATCACATTCTTCCTGTGACACCATGAGCTGAAAGAAGCATCCACCTATTTGTTATCGATCACTTAAAAATGTGTGCACTAAAACATTATCAGCAGGATAGAAAAAACTAAAGTTTCAAAGTGAAGGAGACTCAGGGATGCTCATAGACTCATCCATAGACTCAAATGTCACTCAAGCTAAACGGTCATCGAGTGTTTATCTACCTCCTACACATTAAGTCATTGGTTAGGAAGAGCTGTTTGATCTATTTCGACATCATTTTACTGTGTTTCAGTTAAATGATGTCATCTTCCATTGTTGCTTTGTGGCATAAATCCTCACATCAGCTTCCCCTGTTGACTCCTCTTTACTGACTCACTGATGGACATTATAAAATGGCCAACGAATAGTGAAATGTTTGAGTCGTTTGTCCACTCCACAGTCTTTATAAATATAATCTCAAACTGAAACAATTCATGCATGTTTCAAAAGCTCATGGTATTATAAAGATAGGGAAAAAATACTTAATTATAATTACCAGTCTTGTTCAGCTAAATCTCTACATCAGTAAATCACTGACCACTGGACGATGCTTTGATATTAAAATCGTTTATTGAAGTACATACAAATAATCCCTGAGCCAACAGCAGCATTAAAATGTTTATGTCATTAAAAAAACAAACCACAACCCCCCTCCACATACATATGAATTCCAAAAAGTCAACTTAAATGGCCACAACAAAACCATTTTGCTTCACGGCAGTGCTCAGGACATCAAACCGATTTTTGGAATTCTCATACGATAGATACGTTTCGCAGTAAAGAAATCTCAGGAAGCGCCTGGTAATCTTAAAATGACTGCCTCTGTATCAGCCCTCTGAAATAAGTCATCAGGGCTTCATTCTGCTGCTGCTGGCCTCTGGACACCAAAGCATTTAGGTCCAACTTAGTGAGGTGAAAAAATGCAAAAGCAAGATATTTTATGTACTTAATTTTCAGACTTAATAAACTTTAACTTTTAGTATGGATGATAACTTTACCCTTGAATGATTTGAAACCAGAAAAACTGCAGCTGAGAAAGCTCAGAAAGTGGATTAGATTATATGATCAAAACCTTTGTGTTCCATTTATCTGCTTCTTTGGTCTTTCTCTATGTCTCATGCATGTTGCAGTCCAGTGTTTGTGGTGAGGAAACCGACTGAATGTGGTTAATGTCCCCTTCAGCACATTGACTGAATAAACTCTGCAAACTCTTTGCTTTGCTCAGCGATATTCAACATTATTGAGCTGTTTTCTGCATAAAATGCATGAAATGAAGCGGCTGATTAACGTGTTCAGGCCTTCAGTTTCATTTCTGCTTCAGGGCTGCTGTAGGAACTGCTGCTTCTCTGTTTCACTTTAAAACTAGAAGACTAAAGTCCTTTTCTCGCACTGAGAATTGGTACAAACTATTCTGCATCTGAAATGAACATGATTCTGGTTGGAAATAGTACATTTAGTTTAATCTATTGACTTATTTCTTAGGTTTTGTTTATTTTCTAATGATGTGTTCAGTTGACTTATAGAAAAAGTCCTGCTTTAAAGGAAATGTTTAAAAACTAAAACCTCTGGAACACATTCTCAATTAATATAAGTACGAAAATTATATAAATATCTAATGTTTTCATGCAAAAAGAAAAGAATAGAACAAGTTGCTAAACAATGAGGTGACACCACCTCAAGCTGACGTCTGAAGTGACTTCCACACACACAACTCTTCCTCTAGTTGGCACAAAGGCAGCTCTGTTGCAACAAAACTCCGCAAGGCCAGTTCCTCCACGCCAAAGAAAAGACGCTCGGCCCATCGTGAGCTGCACTCTTTCTCCTCAGGGGCTGTTTCTTATGCCAGAAAGGTGGTTGTAGATGACAGCTTTGAGGTCTACGTGATTTGTTTTGTTGTATATTTAGAAGGATTCATGTCTTTTTACTACGTTTGTGGTAGAAAACATCAGGAGTGCAATCGCTCACTTCAAACTCAGAAGTGTC
>CAJRST010001113.1:2047650-2136626 GCA_907169785.1 Menidia menidia | reverse complement strand
CCCCCACCAGCCACTTCGCTCTTCCTCATCTGCTGTTTGTCCTTTTTTAGAGAACCTAAATCAGTTCAGACCAGCACTGATTTGGCTCATTTGAGCTAAATGTGTCTTTAATTGAAATGTTATATATTTAGTTAGCTGCATGTGCACGTCATTATATGAAGCTATCACATGTCAGGATTATCCAACTGGACCCATCTGGACATTCAGGTTTCAGCTTGCTGCTTCCACCAAGATAACAATCTGAAGATCACTGTCCAGTCCAATCATCTGGTCGCATCACGCGCAACTCCTTTTTAAGCTCAAACTCTGTACAGGATTGTTGGTGCTGTCCACCAAGATATTTCTAATTCTTTCTTTTATAAAATACTATTTTGAAATGTTTTTCTTATTATAATCAATAATGTTCAGGCGAAGAAACATCTCTTCTGGATATGTAGTTCCTGAACGTTCTTCATGATTCTTCTAGTTACCTAAAAATATATATATTAGTTTACAGGAACTGATTTCGAGAAATATTATGAGACAATAGATCCAATTTATTTATTTATTCCAGGCCCATCAGTGACAGTAGAAGCAGCTTTAACTCTGCTGCTCCTATAATTAAGGCATAAAAAAGATCTAGGATCCAATCAAAGGATAGATTTTTCCATCAAAAGTACTCATTTTGATTTGTTCAATTAAAATGAATTCATTGAGACTGATTTATTTGTACTATCAAGTCTTTAAAAAGACTAATTGGTCAGAGGTTACAGGCTGATTCAGACTCCACACTGAGCCTTCAGAGCAAAGATGTTTTGCAACCTTCTCGGTAAAAGGAAGCGCTTTAAAACTGTAATTCGAACAAAGCGATGCCGGTTCCATCAGCAGAGCAGAGACCCTCAGGTGCTCGGAGCCTGCGACTCGCGGGAAACAACAGAGCGGCCGTTGTTTCTCGGGCAGGATGTGCAGCAGAAGCAGGAAGTTTCGGCGAGGCAGAAGTGAGAAGTGCAGCAGCTTGCATCACAACACAGAATCAGGAGATAGCATCAGAGGTTCCTACTTTGCTGCTCCGCCGGGCTGCTCGCTCCCTCAAAGCACTCACACTGGAGACAGAGAATCATTTTAGCCTTTGTCTCAGTTTCAGGTTTCATTGCTGATTCAGGGCTCCATCATGGCCGCCACTCCGATCTCCCCAGAGGAACTGGAGGAACTTAAAGACGCCTTCGCAAAAATTGGTGAGAGAACCCACAGCGTTCCAGTCATTTCCTCTTATGTCTTTTTTCATAGAAGAATGAACAGGGTTGAAGATGGTTAAAGATAACAATGTTACAGACTTGTGTTTGAAATTATATAAAAGAGGCAGCATTTCTGCTTGTGAGGTGACAGGTCTGGTTCCCTTTGTGCTTCAAACTCACTTCCTGCAGTTCCTAAAACTGTGTTCTCAGATCGTCCTCTTAAAATGTATTAATCGTCCACCTAAAGAAATATAAATTATTACTGTAACATCAAAATGCATAAACTCTCGACCTGCTGTGTCTGTGTTTTCACACCATGAAATACAGGGATCTGATAATATGATTGATTAAACCAAAATAAAATGTTGCATTGGCTTTGTAAAGGGGTTTTACAAACTTGAGATGCACCTTTGTCATTTGTAGAAACAAAAAAGAAACTTCACTTCCAAAAGTTTTGGTGTTCTGAGCCTAATGATAATCGTCTTTTGTTGAAGAAATATTGTGAACTCGACAGTTTGCTCAGGTCCTTTTCCACTAAACCGAGCACAAGATCAGAAATAAACTAAATATATTGATTAATGACAAAATATGTGGCACAAAAAGTCAGGTGGAGAGACTCAGTTGAATATAAATGAAGCAGGACTTTCCTTTAAGTCACAGAGTTTCATGCTGTAAACTGTCTGATATTCCCACATGTGCATGCACGACTTTATCTGTGTGTTAAATCCCATAAATATCAGATACTGGGTGCAAATGCATCTGGATGCTTTCTTATGTTGTCGTTTAAACATCAGAGATCCAGTTTAATTAAGACAGAGTTCTGCTGAATTGAAAAAACCCTTCTCTGACCTCTGACCTCTGACCTTTTGTCGGCCAGACGTGGACAACAACGGCTTCATCAGCAAAGACGAGCTCAACGAGCTCTTCAAGGCCGCCAACCTGGCTCTGCCCGGATACAGAATCCGAGAGATCGTCCAGGAGCTGACCAAGAGCAGCAACCAGCTCACCTTCGACCAGTTCACCCAGGTCAGTCCGTGCTCACGGGGACGGGGCGGCCATTTTGTCCGGGGGTTGGAGTTCTGAAGCCCGTTTTGTTTTCCCTGTTCGCGCCTTTAGATCGTCCACGGGCTGAAGAGCTCCGAGGTGGCCAAGACTTTCAGGAAAGCCATCAATAAGAAGGAGGGGATCTGTAACGTGGCGGGAACCTCCGAGCAGTCCGGCACCCAGCACTCCTACTCGGGTAAGGACACGTTTCCGGCTTTAAAAGCCTCTTACAGACAGACTCTGAGTCTTTCTGAGATAGGGTGCCACCCAAATACGACTGCAATCATTTCCCGTTTTCTTCAATGTGAAGGCTCCATCTGAAGCTTTACTTTAAAAATATGTAAATAATTAATTCAGTTCTTTTAAGTGAAACCTGATAGTGAGGCAAACCCCTGGTGAACGTATTATGATTTCCAAGGGCCGAGGAGTCCTGCTTGCTCTTCGCTTGTCGATTTTAAGGTTCCAATCCCAGCCAATTAGGATGTTAACAGCAGTTTCTGTGTGTCCAGAGGAGGAGAAGGTGGCCTTCGTGAACTGGATCAATAAGGCTCTGGAAAAGGATGCAGACTGCAAACACGTCCTCCCCATGGATCCCAACAGCAACGACCTTTTCACCGCCATGGGAGACGGGATCGTCCTCTGGTACATTTTCAAAATAGCCACGAAGGCTAACATACAAACCGCCTCTAGAGTGAAACAGCAATATGCCTCACGCTTATAGAGAGCTCACATCTTAATCTCCTGTTTCTTTTTCACTGGTTTAAACAAGAAGATTACAGCAGTTTTTTTGTAAACAGAGCAAACGAAACCCAACTATCCATGAATGAACGAGGGTTTGATTGATTTAAGGGCCTGGATTTGTGTCTGTTTACAGTAAAATGATCAACCTGTCTGTTCCGGACACCATCGACGAGAGGACCATCAACAAGAAAAAGCTCACGCCCTTCACCATCCAGGTGAGACAGGAGGCGGTGGGCGGGGGGACCGGGGGTGTCGGCGCCCGCCTCTAAAGGTCCGTTCACCCCTACAGGAGAACCTGAACCTGGCCCTGAACTCGGCGTCGGCAATCGGCTGCCACGTGGTGAACATCGGGGCGGAGGACCTGAAGGAGGGCCGGCAGCACCTGGTGCTGGGGCTGCTGTGGCAGGTCATCAAGATCGGGCTGTTCGCCGACATCGAGCTGAGCAAGAACGAAGGTGTGGGATCTTTTGGGGGGGGGGGGGTTTAAGCTGGACGCACGCCCACCGGTGAAGTGGCGTTGGCATCAGAACTAGCCATCTGCTCAATAGCAGAGTTTAACCTTCTAGATGTTGATCGGATTGTTCTCCACCATAAACACCAGTTAGTATGTAACTACAGGCTGCTGCTTTTCGTTCTAAACCTGATCAGAAACAACTTTCTGAAGCGTATTTGTTAAAGTGATAGGATAGTTAATAAGTTTTAGTCCACTGAGCCAGTGCAGCCAGGATAGAGAGCAGAAACTGAACATAAAACAAACCTGAAATGGAAGTAAAGCCCAAATTTTCACACAGAAGTGGAGGAGTTTTACAAATTCAACTCTTGAATGTTTGAACTAAGCTATCCCAGTGTTAATCAGAGAAGTTTAGAGTCATACAGCATTTAAAGAGATTAAAGAAGGATCAGGATTCACACACTTATGACAATACGAGTGGTGGTGATGACTAATAACAGCGGTCATAATAACAGTAATAAAGGTGATAAACTTAGAAAAGTTGAAGAACAAAACACAAACTGGTGAAAAAAGTATTTTAAATTAGCTCTAACATTCTGAAAGAAAAAACTAAAAATGTTTATCCATGTGTGTGTGTGTAGCGCTGATCGCTCTGCTGCGTGACGGCGAGAGTCTGGAGGATCTGATGAAGCTCTCCCCCGAGGAGCTGCTCCTGCGCTGGGCCAACCACCACCTGGAGGAGGCCGGCTGCGGCAAGATCAACAACTTCAGCTCCGACATCAAGGTGAGCGGCGGATTCAGACGCCTTCTGAGCCGTCACAAATCACACACCGGAACTAATCGTTTTCCACAGAAGGAAAGAAGACCGGATGACTCAGTTATCTGCAATTTCCTCTGAGGCCCACAGGCTGTTTATAGATTTTATTATTAATAACCCAGTTATGTCTCATATCCAGAGCAGACGTTTGATTTTTTAGTTTTAGTTATTACACGTCCAGTCTTTTATTAGCTTAAATGTAATGTTAGTTCATTATTCAGTAAAGCTTTTCAAAGTTAAAAAAAAAGACTAAAATGTGAACTTGTTTTCCATCTGTGGTGACTCTAATCGTCCATCCCGACTGTTCCAGGACTCCAAGGCGTACTACAGCATCCTGAACCAGGTGGCGCCCAAAGGAGACGAGGAGGGGATTCCCGCCATCGCCATCGACATGTCGGGACTCAGGGTGAGACGGGTTAGGGTTAGGGCTAGGGTTTGGGGTTAGGGTTAGGCAGCAGTTCCTCCTGTTCACCTGCCTTCACTTCCGCCAGACGTACTCATTTTTCCTTTCATTTCAAATCAATTTAATTCTCCTCTTTATTGATTGTAAGTTTCCGAATTGTCAAACAAAATCCATGGAAACCAAATGCTGATTTAGCTTTAATTGGGGGAAAAAATCCGGTCTGCGCAGGAGAAAGAGGACCTGAGGAGGGCCGAGTGCATGCTGGACCAGGCCGACCGGCTCGGGTGCCGGCAGTTCGTCATGCCGGCCGACGTCGTCCGCGGCAACCCCAAGCTCAACCTGGCCTTCGTGGCCAACCTGTTCAACAAGTACCCGGCCCTGAAGAAGCCCGAGAACCAGGACATCGACTGGAGCTCCATCGAGGGCGAGACCAGGGAGGAGCGGACCTTCAGGAACTGGATGAACTCGCTGGGCGTCAACCCTCGGGTCAACCACCTCTACGCGTAGGTTTTTTTTTTTTTCTCCCCGCCCCCTCGGCTCTTCGCCGCTGGCATGGGATGACATCACGAGGGGGGGGTGGCGTGCTCCGTGTGTGTTTCAGGGACATCGACGACGCCCTGGTGATCTTCCAGCTGTACGAGAAGATCAAAGTGCCGGTGGACTGGGACAAGGTCAACAAGCCGCCATACCCCAAGCTGGGCAGCAACATGAAGAAGGTACGGCGGTCCCAAAGCGTTACCAAGCGGTCAGCTTCAGAGAGCTGACCTCAGGGGCGGGCAGAGGGAGGCTTTGTTGTTTGACCTGTTGTTTGGCGCTCCGCGTTGCAGCTGGAGAACTGCAACTACGCCGTGGAGCTGGGCAAGAAGGAGGCCAAGTTCTCGCTGGTGGGCGTGGCGGGGCAGGACCTGAACGCGGGGAATCGAACCCTCACCCTCGCCCTGCTCTGGCAGCTCATGAGGAGGTAGCCCCCACACCCGTCCCTCCGTAAAAAAACACTGACCGCACGACTGGGCACCATCGAACGCTCTTTGTGATGTTTGCCCCCCCCCCCCAGGTACACGCTGAACATCCTGGAGGATCTGGGCGACGGACAGAAAGTCATCGACGACACCATCGTTTCCTGGGTCAACCAAACCCTCACAAACGCCGAAAAGGGCACCATCTCCAGCTTTAAGGTAGCACACAGGTCCACTCCCGACCACTCAAACCGAACGTGGGCCTCAGAGGGAGCCACACTGAAGAGGATCAAACAGAACCGGGAGGACCCTTTATGGTCCCTCGGATAGGTCACTGTCAGATTTTCCCGCAGTTTTAGCGGCAGAAAACGGCACGAAATGGCGCCATCTGGTGGACAAATATGAAAATGACTATTAATATAAACGAACAGACTGTTTGTGGTTCTCTGTTTCTCTGCTGACGTTTAGTAGGAAATAGGAGGCTAACTGAGTGCCCGTGTGTGCAGGATGTGTCCATCAGCAGCAGCATGCCGGTTCTGGACCTGATCGACGCCATCCAGCCCGGGTCCATCCGCTACGACCTGGTGAAGGCGGAGGACCTGACGGAGGAGGAGAAACTCAACAACGCAAAGTACGTGAGACGTCCTGAAAAGTCCTGAAACTTTCCCTCCAGTTCCCAGCCGGCCTGAGAACTGACCCGCCTGTCGTCCTTAGATACGCCATCTCCATGGCCAGGAAGATCGGGGCGCGGGTGTACGCGCTCCCCGAGGACCTGGTGGAGGTCAAGCCCAAGATGGTGATGACGGTGTTCGCCTGCCTGATGGCGCGCGGCATGCAGAGGGCCTAACGGAGGCACCACCCGCTCCAAAAGCACTGTTACAGTCCCCCCAGCCCCTCTAAACCAGGAAGGCTTTATCTCAGGAGTTTTACCTCTGGAAAGTTCTTTTTTTTTTTTTAAAGAGGCAAAAATCCTTGTTACATTTCTTTTTCTCTCATTTTAAAGCAAAACATATTCCAAAACTTTTCTGGTGTCCATATTAAACAGTTAATTTTGTTGTTGAATCAGAGAATATAAAGATAGTCCAGTAATTCAGTTTAATTCTATCCAGAAATACTTTTGGACTAAAACTCTTCCAGCAGCTGAGAAATGACAGATTTCTATCTTCATCTGAAAGTTCTTCCTCAGGTGGTCAAATGAGTAATGAAAGTATTATTTATTTCTGAACGGTTCCCAGCAGGTCTCAGGCTTCTGATTGGTCTCCCATCACACTCCTCTCTTTCGTTGGCTGCTTCTCTTTAAATGTGAAGCGGGTTCTGGTGTTTCTCCTCATGCGTGTATACGGACACAGTCCAACTCAAAGATCCACTGAAATGTGCAGCACCATTAAAGCCAGTTTTGTATGAAGACGCTGGTGTTGTGTGTTTCTTTGTGCGTATTAACGCTTCCGTGTTTGCAGACTCACCGCGAAAGTTTGTTGAGCTTCTCTGAGATGTAAACGACGAAGAGGAGGTTCAGACCTTCATCTGTCGGCCAACAGGGAAATAACACGACCTGACCGGCTTCATTAAACAATCTGTTTAATTCATATAATTCAAAAGTTTTAACCTCTAAAGCAGAAAAAAAAAAAAAAAAAACGCTTCATTTTTAGTTATTTTTAAGCTTTTGTTTTTGGTGGCAAAGTTCAGGGGGGAGTCACAGAGTCCCGGCTGCCCCCCCCCTTATTTGGCGGGCTTGGCCTCGGCCGGGCTCTCCCCCGTGTCCAGGGTCTTCAGGAGGCGGAAGAGGCCGGCGGCCTCCCGGATGCGGCTGAACTCGATGCAGAAGGCCTGGACCTCGATGAAGAGGTCCTGGACGTTGATGATCTTGTTCCGGATCAGCGACTGGAGGAAGACGCAGACCAGTCGGACCAGCCGATTCTGGGGGACGGGAGGAGGGTCAGATTAGTTCCTGTGGCCAGGCGAAAGCGGCCCAAAGGGCTCGGATGACCCCCCCCACACCAGGAGGGGATTGGCTCTCTACCTGCATGTACTTGTCTTTAATCTGCTCGCATGTAGAGATGCAGTTGGAGATGTAGAGGTGGATGAACTCTGGAGGCAGGTCCACTGCTGTGGTCAACCTGAGGGCGCATGAAACTGGACTCAGAATACTAATGAAAACATGAACACAGCATATTAATCTCATCCCTGACACATTTGCTCAACGTTTCAATGGGAAGAAAACGTTTTTTTTACACCACAGCTGAGAGGAGAAGCCCCCCCCCCCTCACCTGTTCACCACCTCCATGGAGTGCAGCGACATGTCCATGTTGACCAGCACCGAGAAATACTCGGTGATCTGGCTGCTCTGCATCAGCTTCAGCAGCATCTCGATGGCCACCAGCGGGTTGTTCTCCACCAGGTCCGGCAGCTTGGCCGGCGACAGGCCGATGTGGTAGACCAGCTTGGGGTCCTTCTCCAGCTCGGCCAGCAGCTGAAAGCACAGAACCCACAGGGACTGAAACCGCTGTGCTAAACGGGAGGACTGTGTGTTTTTCTGTGCGTGACTGAGGAGGCGTGAGAGTGTGTGGCCTGAGTGGACCCCCAGAGCTGGACTCTCACCTGTGACTGCTGCTGGGCCGACAGCGGGCTCTTGAAGGCCTTGGACATGATGCGCTTGATCTCCACGCCGGTGCTGTTCTTCACACACATGGAGCGGTCCCACTGGATGCTGTGGTCCGGCTCGGTGGGGTTCAGCCACGCCAGCTCGTCTTCGCACACGTGGAGGGGGGGCGGCGGCCGGATGAACTCGGGCCGGAAGTGACCTGAGGGGCAGAGCAGCCCGGGGGTCAAACCCCAAAGCAGCAGGGGGAACCCCGATGTGCTGGAGCTGGAGCAGAAACTCAGCCCTGAACCGAATAAGACATCGACACTTACTCTCCAGGGGGGGGCGTGGCCCCGTCACCAGGGACTCGATGATCTGATTGGCCACGGAGCTGTCGAAGCCCGAGTTGGAGGAGTCCGGGTCGGGGTCGTTCAGGATGCTGGGGAAGCTGGCTTTGCTCTGCGTGGGCAGCTCCGACTGACGCTCTGCGGGTCAGGGGGCAGGTTAGTCCACTCCGGCCAGTCGGTTTCAAACACACAATAGCCCAATGAAAACATAAACAAACTATCATTTCCCAGCCTAAAAAGACAAAACCCTCTGCCTCAGTTTCTACCCACAGGGAACCATGTCATTTAACCCCAACTTGAATTCAGCATGATCACAAAGAACTGATTTTTTTCCCAATCACACCAATTATAGACACAGTTTCCGTCTCTCGATCCGTCTCAGCCTCTTTTGATCTGGACCTGACTGGACCGGTCTGATCCGAGAGCCTTTTACTTTAGACGCTTTTTCTCCGCGTCAGCTCGGGAATCCTCGGGCGTCCGCTCACCTGCCAGAGCCAGCTGCAGCCCGCTGATGTCTATGGACTGGGGCATGTTGCCCACATCCATGCAGGACACCTGTCTGGGCGTCTTCTTGAAGAGATCTCTCGGTGGCGCCAGCATCAGCTGGGACAGGAAGAACTTCTCTGGCTGGGTGATGGGAGGCAGGAATCCTGAACACAGAAGAGACACACAAAAAAAGAAGAAGAAGAAGAAAAAAAAAGAGATAGAAGTCACACCTTGAATCCTAAGTGCAAATATCTTTGGGTATTTGAAATCTGGGTAACATCTGGATTTAGGACAGGTTACTGATGTCCTACATGGTTGGGGGCAATAAAACGGTTCATTTAGAAAAGTGTACCTTGTAAAAGACTACTTTTACAAAGACTACTTCCTCTGTTATGACACTAACAAGCAGGTTTTAATATCAAGGGATCTATTTTTTTCAAGTATATCCACACAAAGACACTGGTTATGTTTTTTAAATAAAAGGTTGGTGTTTTTATTTCATACTACGAACTTAATTTAGCTAAGTTTTGCACATCATCGATGCACATGCCCAGAAACCTTTGCGACGTCACTTCCTGCGTTTTGCTAAGCAAAAATGTCTTTTCAGGCTTTAAAATATAACAATAAAAATATAATTATGAGATGTATTTCTTTAAAAAAAACGAAAGATAATTAACTTTAGTTCATTTTTGCAACGTATGGCGCGCGCACACACACGGGCACGTGCGCGCGCGCGCGCGGACCTACCGGACAGCACCTTCTCCGGCTCCTCCCCGGCCGGTGAGGGGTTCAGGAGGTGGGCGAACACGGCGGCGAACGGGTTGGCGGCCAGGGGCTCGGTGCGGTACATCTCCCAGAGCAGGTAGAGGGCCGTCAGCCTCTGCGGGGAGCTGGGCAGCAGGTCCGGCTGCTGCAGGAGCATGACCAGCACCGAGCCCACCCTGAAGTGGTCGGCCTTGCCGAAGTAATGGTGGAAGTGGCTGGAGAGGGTCTCGAAGGTGTTCGTGCAGGCCTCCTCCGAGATGATGCTCAGCAGGTTGGACAGTTCCTTCGGGGCGAGAGTCATGGTTTCCCGCACCCGGATTGGTTCGGCTGGGGGGGGAAAGTTCAGCGCTACAACAGCGGGGTTTTTTACTTAATATAGTAAAAACCTACTATGTTCCGACAAACTCGGTCAGTTCATCTTTGAAGAGGTAGCATGAATGACCAGAGTCTGAAAGTCATCGCACGGGGGAGAACCGCGGAGCTCCCAACGAGTTAGCTTAGCTCGCATAGCAACGCTAACTGACAAAAAAGCGGCGGAGTCATTGAAAAACTCCACATTCTGCCAAACAAACTCCACATGGAGAAACTCGGTGGCCACGAAAAAGTCTTACGAATCCAACGAACCCAAACCGAACAAATAATCCAAGTTCCTTGATTTGTTTTCACGACTATAAAACAGTAGTCTTGCTGTCGTTAACCAGTCGTTTAAATTTCAGATTTGACCCTTATGGCGAGGTGCATCATGGGTGATGTAGTGATTTTTTATTTAAGAAATAAAACTACGTTATTTTTATTGGTGATTTCTGCATTGTGCAATAAATGCATGGAGTTAAAATCCACTTGATTTAATTGTCAAAATACCCCGTGGGAAATTAAAAGGCCGTGAACGAACTACCCTGGCTTAGTTTAGCTAAGTTATGCACATCATCGATGCACGGATGCACATACCCAGAAACCTGTGCAACGTCACTTCCTGTGTTTTGCTAAGCAAAAATTTATTTTCAGGCTTTAAAATATAAAAATAACAATATAATTATTAGATTTCTTTCTGTTTTCTGTTATGAACAAAAACCTTAAAAAAAACTAAACAAAAAACAACTATTTGAAAAATAGCTAGAGCCCCGCCACTCATCTGGGACAGGCCATAGACACACACACACAAATATATATATACATATATATATTTATGTGTGTATATATATATATACATTATAATGGGGAAATCAGGAGGAAGATAAAAAACTACATGTGATGACTTGTATATCCACTTCACCAGTAAGATTGAAAATATTTGACTCTTTCAGAGTACTGTAAGTTAAACTACTAATTAGTTGTAACTTTGTAAGGCCCTTTTACTTCTGTCATGAAAATAGACATTCAAATGTTTTCAGGTGTTCTCAACTCTTAAACCCATTGAATGCATTTTGAAGTTGTTCCAACAAACTTTTAAAGATATATATTTTTGTCTTGAATTGTGGATTTTGGTTTGCTCTCTGCTTTTGAGGATGCGTTTTGGAGGATTGTTGTGTTATTGTAATATTTGTGTGTTTTTTTTTGTTCTTGTTTACACTCTATGCTGCAAAGGATGCCCCTGAAACTAGATCAGTAGAATTATATGCTTTTTAAAAACTTAAATAAAGAACATATTCTAACTGAATATGAAGGAGATGTGCCAAAAGTAGTGGAAGAAAACTAAAGAAATGAGAATAGAGGATCAGAAGAGAAGAGACACTCATTTCAGAGAGGAACAGAAGAAAGGAGACACTCATTTAATTTCTCATATTTGAGCACAATAATTTAACAATCAGATGAATACGGTACAAAGAGAAATGTGAGTACTGCGGTGACCACAGCGAATGTTCTGTTACACTGTCATAAAGCAAAAAGAAGACTGCATGTCCAGTTGCCTTACTATAATAAACAATAAACAAAAACATAAAAGTATAAATTCAACATGTGAAAATGTCAGAAATTTCATATAAAGACAGAATTATCCTAATAAACTTTCATTATCCAATAGGAAGTGAATACAGAAACATCTGGGATGACACCACTTGCTCATTGGACAGGATTCAGTGAGTACTGGTGAGCCGGTTGGAAATTCTTCTAGTTGATCTTAGGTTGCACAGATTCCTCTCAGTTTGTCACGTGTGCGGCAAACTAGCTGCAGCTGACATGAACTTAAATGAGCTCTAGGGAAACAACATGCTGTTGTTCAAGTTGAAGCTCTGATTGTAAACAGACAGAAAAACTACACTCAGGAGGAATGACAGGCTCCATCTCTTTAAATGAGTGGGAGAATGAAGCTGAAAACGTGTTTCTGAGTGACAGAGAAAGACATGAACATCATATCCCCATACAATCTGAGGCAATTTGTCATCACATCTGTCTGGATGATCAGCAGCCTCCTCCACACGTTGTTGTTAAACAGTTTGAGGTGTCTTTTCACTGATCGTGTGTCGACTTTGAATCTGATGGAGAGAAAAAAAACATAGTCCAGCTGCAGTTACTGATTCAAAATCTGTTCACTCTGTTGAATGAATGATGTTGAGAGTGTGAAGATGGCTGAATGAATTAGATGAAGAACCTACCCTTCCTCAGACCTGGTTTCAGCCATCGTTCTCCAGCAGGCTCCACCCTGAAAGGATTAGGTCAGAGCAGTACTGTCTCTTTCAGCATGAGAACATTGACATTACATGGCTCTCACACACACATTTTTCTGAACTAAGAAAGGAACAGACCAGGATCTTGACCCTTCAACTGGAGGGCACTACTGTGCGCCCTCTGTGTTATCATTAAAAAGATTTTTTACATTCATTTTCAATACGTTGCATTGTTTTCCCTTCCTCTATCAGACTACGTTAGGCTGCAGCAGGCCTCCACATACCTGAGATTATGTGGATCCTTCAGAGCAGCTTTCCATTCTTCCATCAACAGCTTTGCCCCTGAATCTCCTGGATGGTTGTAGCTTAAGTCCAGCTCTTGCAGATGGCACGAGTCGGAAGTCAGAACTGAGGCCAGAGAAACGAAGCCTTCCTCTGTGACCAGACAGCCGGACAGCCTGCAGACACGGAAATGTGAAGATAAAAATGTGCGGATGGGTCATCGATGGATCGTCTGCTCATCGAGGGTTTTCCAAACGCTTTTGGTGGCTGTCAGGCCGGTCAGCGATCTGCTCCGGTTTGGGAAAAGACATTTTAAGGCTCTAAAACCTTGCTTGGAGGAAAATATCATGTGAAGACATTTGTGAAGTGAAAAAAAAACTTAATTCAGCAGTCCACAGCGAGGATCATGGTAATAAATTAAAAATAAAATTTAAAAAATCCCTGTCCTCAGGCTAAAGCACTTTAATCCTCTTTTCTTACCAGGCCAAACACCTGCGGTCTGCATTATTCCCTCCATCAGATGTAGAGCTGTTCAATGTCTGTGAGTGTTATGTTTCAAATTCAACTTTTGTTGCCCCGCACAAATAAAGATATTCAAGTCTTTGGTCATTTTCAGTGTAGATGGTCCTGTGCCCACCAGACTGCTTCTATGGCTGAAAGCTATAAACCAAGAGCCTGTTCATTTATGGCTTCATGTATCATATCTAATCACTACTTCAGAATCTTAAACTTTATTATCTGGGCAGGGAAGTCAGTTTTTATACAGCTCATACCTGAGTGTATCCAGTTTGCAGTTTGGACTCTTGAGCCCGACAGATAACATTTTCACTCCTGAATCCTTCAGGTTGTTGTTACTCAGGTCGAGATGCGTCAGACTGGAGGACTGGGAACTGAGGACTGATGACAGAGCTTTACAGCTTTTGCTTGAGAGGTTACAGTCACCGAGTCTGAGAAGGAAGCAAATAAATGGATCATAAATCAATTAAAAAAAACATATTCTTATAAAACTGATGTTTTATAACTGAACTAAATTTCACATGAAACTGGGTTTTTTTCTGTAACTGCTGTCTCCAGCTAGTCTGTAAACAATGTAATTGAAAATAAATACATCTATATTTGTACTCACAGAGCTTTTTTAGAGACTTCCAACACTGGCAGCAGCCTCAGAAGAGCCTCCTCTGAAGCAGAATATTTCTTCAGATCAAACACATCCAGATCTTTCGCCGATGACATCAAAATGTAGACCAGAGCTGACCACTGGGCAGGGGACAATTTATCTGTGGAGAGACTCCCTGCATTCAAGAACCTTTGGGTGTCCTCCACCAGAGAATGATCGTTCAGTTCATCCAGACAGTGGAACAGGTTGATGCTTCTCTCTACGGACAGATTTTCACTGAGCCTTTTGTGGATGTACCCGACTGTTTCCCGGTTGGTCTGTAAGCTACTTCCTTCCTTTGTCGACAGACCTCTTAACAGTTTCTGATTGGTCTCCAGAGAAAGACCCAGAAGGAAGCGAAGGAACAGGTCCAGGTGCCCATTTGAACTCCGTAAGGCCTTGTTCACGGCACTTTGGTAGAAGAGAGTCTCTGTTTGTGTTTTAGATTTCGGAGACTTCGTTTTTCTTTCCAGCAGGTTGATTCCGGAGCTGATGAAGGTCAGATGGACATGCAGAGCAGCCAGAAACTCCTGAACACTCAGGTGAATGAAGCAGAACACCTTGTCCTGGTACAGCCCTCTCTCCTCTTTAAAGATCTGTGTGAACAGTCCTGAGTACACTGAGGCTGCTCTGATATCGATGTCACACTCTGTCAGGTCTGATTCATAGAAGATCAGGTTTCCTGTCTGCAAATGATCAAAAGCCAGTTTCCCCAGACTCTCAATCATCTTCCTGCTCTCTGGACTCCAGGATGGATCTGTCTCAGTTCCTTCATCATATTTGACCCTTTTCATTTTGGCCTGAACCACCAGGAAGTGGATGTACATCTCAGTCAGACTCTTGGGCAGCTGTCCGACCTCTCTGGTCTTCAGGACATCATCCAGAACTCCAGCAGATATCCAGCAGAAGACTGGGATGTGGCACATGATGTGGAGGCTCCGGCAGCTCTTGATGTGGGAGATGATGCTGCTGGCCCGCGAATCTCCGAATCTCTTCTCGAAGTACTCCTCCTTCTGTGGGTCATCGAACCCTCGAACCTCTGTCACCATGCTAACACAGTCAGCAGGGATCTGATTGGCCGCTGCAGGCCGTGTGGTTATCCAGAGGCGTGCAGAGGGAAGCAGGTTCCCCCTGATGAGGTTTGTCAGCAGCACATCCAGTGAGGTGGGCTGTGTGACATCGATCAGGGGCTCCTTGTTGAAGTCCAGAGGAAGTCGACACTCATCCAGACCACTTAAGATAAACACAACCTGGTACTCTTTAAAGCAGCAGATTCCCGCTTCTTTGGTTTCAGGAAAAAAATGATGAACAAGTGACACCAAACTGAACTCTTTTCCTCTAACCACATTCAGCTCTCTGAAGGCGAATGGGAACACGAAGTGGATGTCCTGATTGGCTTTGCCTTCAGCCCAGTCCAAAGTGAACTTCTGTGTTAAGATTTTTTTCCCAATGCCAGCAACTCCCTTTGTCATCACTGCTCTGACTGGTTCAGCTCTTCCAGGTGGCCCTTTAAAGATGTCTTCTTCTCTGATGCTTTTTAAAGGTTTATCTGGATTCATGCACAGAGCTTCAATCTGTCGGACCTCATGTTCATCATTGACCATACCGGCCCCCCCCTCTGTGATGACAGGCTTTATGTAGACCTTATTCAGAGAGGTTGGGTCTCCAGTTTTAGGAATTCCCTCAAACACTTGTTGAAACTTCTGTGTTAGCCTAGTTTTCAGATCACGCTGACAAACTGAAACAAGGGTTCCTGAAATAGCACATAAGATTCTGTGAGTGTTTCAAATCTCATTTTTTAGCTCACTCAGACTATCTGCTGGTCTGTCATCCATCCAGCAGGTTAAATCTATACAGGCTAAAACACATTAACCTCCATGCACACATGGGAAATCTTTAGAGAAATCCTCTTACTTCTCCTCAGACGCTCAGCCAGCTCCTCTTGCTTCATTCTCCTCAGGAAGTGAACTGTGATCTTCTCTAATGCCTCTCTGATGCTCCTCTGCTCTGCATCCTCATCCTTCCTCTGACTTCCCAGGTCTTCTGGATAATTTGGACTCAGAGTCGTCTGGATCTTCTTCAGCTCCTCCTTCACAAAAGTGAGCATGTTGTCCTCCAGCAGCTGGAGCAGAATATTACACGAATGACACCAATAGACTGAAACATGGAGCCAAATGTTGGACATTCACTGGTCTACAAAGTGCAGCATGGAGATGACTGTGAACAGAATAAATAAATAAGAACATATTCAGACCATAAATATGGAGTCCAGCTGTGTTTGATGCTGCTGGCCACCGAGAACTTCTGAGCTCTGCTGGTCCACTCTGTGGAGGAATCATGAGGTATGACTTATTTCATGTCATCACATAAGTTATAGGGGGCTTCTGGATACCATGACTATAATCAAAGAATCAAATCAAATTGGCAGTCTCAATTTTATACTACCTGGCAATCCAAATATACACATTTAGAACCATTTTGACACTTTTAGGTTGGTTATAATTTGCATTTAGAGACAAAATTATGTGTTGACTGGGAGTTTCCTGTAAAATAGTAACATATTACCTATTTTTTTGTTGTTTTTACATTTTTGACCAATATCTTGACAGGGATATTTTTTTAGTTATTTACTCGTCAATTCAAGAGATCCAATCCACATGGGCAGTAAGGGAGTCAGCTCATCCAAATTTGAGGCTGTGGTTTTCAACCATGAAACGGTGGAATGCTCTTTCCAAGACTGATGAGTTCCTGTCCCAGGTGGAGGAGTTAACCCTATAATGCCATAGGTCTCATTTGATATGGTTTCTAAAATGTTTTTAGAAACAGACCCGAAACAGATAAGTGGATCAAAATGGATGGATGGATGGACACAATGAACTGTAGGTATTACACAGGAAACTGTACAATAGTGTTTATTGCACATGGATTCAGGTCAGACACTTAAAGACAAGTGTACAGATGTGCAGCTCTGTCCGTTTTGGAATATCCTTTTAGCACCAAGACAGCTTATTTAGACCGGGACCTGACAGGAAATGACAGGGATCTAGCAGAAGAACTGCTAAGGATTCTTATTATGCCAAACCGACCAGGAGGATTGCGTTCTCTTGAATTGTTTTTTGGTTTAATTCAGAACAGTCTCAGACTACATATCATAATTATTTTGGGTGAGAATCCTGTTGCAAGGTTTAAATGGGTTACATGATATAATCTTGCTTTTCTCATGAGCAAAGCAAACCCAATATACAGCACGTGGTTACAGAACCCCTTAAGGCAGAATACTTGCCCTTTAGAAGACCAATCTTGTTTCTCTTTGAGGGTTATATGATGTTCCACATGAGGCTCATGCTGAGGGGTTTCCAGCTTAATCCTGATGATAAAAACAGACAGTTCAAAGTTCTGGGGTATTGTACTGCCGTGAATCTAACACATGCTGGATTAAAGACAGTAAAGGCTAAATCAGTGACATCTCTTACATTCAGATAAACCTCACCTCTTTGAATCAGGATGTTCATCTTTAAAATCAAAAATAATATCCTTTGAGAAGTTGCTCTTCAGAGAGACGCAGCTGGGCTCAGGTTTAGGTTTCTTGCTGACCCTTAAAGGAAAAAAAATCATTAGTCAGGGCCTCTTAGATCTAAAAGCTGGTGATTCTGACAGTGTGGATTAAGGACAGAACAGAATCGGTGACAGACAAGCTACGAAAGTTATTAAACAGTGAATAGTGTGCAGCCTGCCTGAGCTGACACTGTCCTTAAATAACACTCAAATGATCCATAAAAGACACTCTTGTACAAATAACGTGTAGAAATCAGAGAAGCAAAGAAAACAAAGTCGGAAATATACAGAAATCCTCTGGAAATATAATTGATCATCATGAATGGGGTACGTACTTTTCATCAGATGAACCACTTTGTTTAAAGTCTCCTTGTTTAAACACTGTGGAACGATCGCTCCTCATTGACGCACAGCTTGGTTCGGGTCTTGGTTCAGAGCCATTTTCAGGTTTGGTTTCAGGTTCTGGTTCAGACTCATTTTCAGGTTTGGTTTCAGGTCCTGGTCCTGGTTGTTTCCTGTGAATAAAGGCGCTTTAGTCTATGAGCTCTGACATGGAAACGAGTCCCTTACAGTTACAGATAGTCTTCTTACCTCTGATCACTGCTCAGTTCCCCACATAGAGAGCTTTTAGTGTCCTCACACTGATCCATGGCTGCTGAATTTATACCGGTTCACACACACTTTCTGACTTCTTCTGCACAGGAAACACAAACCAGTTCAAATCAGCGTCTCTATCATCTCTACAGAGATAAGTGCATTAAATGTTAAGATATGTTTAACTATATGTATAATTAAACATTATTCACATGGTTACACTTTGGTCGATGTGAATTATGATCCTTCATAAAACGGGCTGAGTATCAAAGTCAGTCTGGATCAGAGCCAATCAAATTGGACTTTGATGTCAGGCCTCCAGGTTCAGAGTTTTACTGTGAGCTCAAAGAACAGGAACAAACATGGAAAACAGTAAAAAATTGTTAGAAACCCTCTGTTTGAGAGAACAGCAGCAGACTGAGAGGGAAACATTTCACGTCGGTAGCTGGACACAGGTCCTCACCGGCACACCGACTGTGCCGTTTGCTCCCAGCTCACGTGACAGAGAAATTTCCCCTCTGCTGGGAAACTTAATGAAGGAACCAAAGAGTCACTTACTATGCTTCTTCCGTGAATTTCTTCCTCTGCATCTCTCTGAGTAAAAGAAGAGTAAACCCTCTGCTTCTCCTCCGTCCTCTGTGTCTGCAGGCTGCCGTCGCTCTGAAATCCTTCAAACCATAAAAGCACCTGATAGCACAGCTCAGCACCCGGAAGTCAGGCAGATTATATGACTTTATACAACCTTAATTCATCAATTATTAACACACTGAGGAATTATAGATTAAGATTTTAGGTTTGTCATTGATTTAAGAAGATTTAAGATTGAATAACTTTAAATTTAAAAAGAAAAATATCTTAATGACAGTTTGATCCATTCCCACAGCCTTTGGTGGGATCCAATCATCTTTTCCCTCTTCATATTGTTCCTTACTGAGTTTGAACAAGACTGAGCTGTGAAGGTTTGGGCGACCTTTTTCTTTTCTCATTTAGCTTCATAATGAAAGTGTTAATTCACACATTATTAATGTTAGAGAAACTTGTTTCTGGCACTGATAGATTTGGTTCTCTAAACTGAGATAATGCGGGATAATGTAGACGGCTGATGTCAGATGGTAAAAAAAAGGGAATTTTGTACTGAATTACATCACTTTTTTACCTTTGTGAACCCAAAATGCTTTGCTCTGCTTTTTTCCAACAGTCCTGCCTGAGTCTGCCCCTGCTATCCTCTGCTATCATCTCTGTTAGGGAGGGAGTAAGAAGAGATAAGAATGCACGAATGAGTACAACAGATCAAAGGTCGGCATCAACTTTCGCTTTCATTTAGTATGGGGCTTTTTTCTTCTGTGGACAGAGCGCTAAGTACCCAACCGTAAATGGGTGCGCCCTAGCAATAAGTTTTATTTCCGTAAGGTTTGGTTTATATATACCTACACTAAGACTACCCTTATTTTGCTGATATGGTGTGAAATACAGGGCTGTACCCATCGCCTCAAAAGTGAGGAGGACCAATTTTTAGCTGCCAAACTCTGGTGAAAGGGTACTGTTAAGAATAACAGAAATAATAAAATGTGACAATACAGAACGGTAAAATTATTTGAGATTAATAAAAAATAGAGAAAAATTGCCTGACCTGGAGGAGACCCAGCTCAAAGCTTTAGGCTTATTGCTTATTTTAAATCTTAAAATATGAAATAACGATGAAGGGCAGAGATCATTTCATTTCATAATGATCATTTGGAGGGGACATATGTCCCCACAGGATCATTATGAGTGAGTTCAGCCCTCATCTGTCTGTCAGACCGAACATTAAATCAAAGCCCAGTCTCTGCTCTGCTCTCATTTGTAGGATAAACAACTCATTTGTGTTGAGCTGTGTGGGGCCAAACGGTTTGTGGCTAAGTAGGTAGTAATGGAAAAGTGTCCCTTGTATCTAGTCCACCAAATGGGTGCCATTTCCATCCCCAGGTGAACACAATCAGGAATCAGGGAAGACGAACAGACTGGTGTCACATGAGGAAGGGCAAGTGATCTGAAACGAAAGGAGAGTCATCTCTAAAATAAAACAGGAAGTCACGAGTCAACTAAAACCCAGAACAAGACAGATCTCACCGTGGTGTGACCATGATGTGTGTTTACTTTTTTGATTTGACATAATTTTCGAGGTATCAAAATGAATATTGAACACATTTGTGAAGACATTAAAGTTTGGTATATGTTTTTGTGGATATCCTTTTGTGGATATTGAATGTACCTATTAATATCATAAGGTTTAGTGAGAAGAAAATTGCTTTATCTCTAAGATTGAATTCTGAAACAGTATCTTTTGCTGTCATATGCTGTTTAGTTTTACTGCAGATAGAATTTTCCATGTCTCTTCAAAATACAGATGACGATGAGCAAATACTAAACAAATGTAAAGTTGTTTCTGGCACATCAACACAAAAAGTTTTTTTTTTTTTCAATTTCAGCTAACCTAGGCACTCATTTCTTATATGGGTAAATGTTATGTAAAATTTTAAAGTGGACCTCTCTAATCTTATTTGAAATACAGAACTATGAGAGACAAAACCGAGTCCTGCCCCAGTTTAGATAATCAAACTGTGAATTCCAATAAAACCTTCTGGGAAAAATCTTGTTAAGTCTCTGGAATACTTTTCTTAGATGATTATTTGTACATTTTTCATCCATTAAGTCAATCCCATCAATTTTTATAGAAGGTTTCTGAACATTTGCCTTCATAAGGTCAAACATCTGTCAGTAAAAAAATCTCTTTAAAGCCAGTTAGTGATATACATTGAGGAAAATACTGAACACCCTGCATACGTTTGAGGCTTTTATCAGTTCCAAACTAATTTTCACACACTGTAAATTGTCATGGAACTTTAGTAAATGACCAAGCTTCAGATAAACAAGAAACAACACGACAAACAGGCTGTTAAAACATTTATTTTTAGTAATTTACCTGTTCATTTACTACAAAACAACAATGTGCTTTCAACTGTGGTTTATTTTAGACACCAGAAAGCTTCTCTGGACACAATATTCAACCAGAAAAAATCTGCTGATGGACAATGAGCAAAAAATCTGATGCATTAAAACGTTTTATTAAAAGCAGATTTTTAGTAACAAACATAAAACACAGATATTTTGTGTTAGGACACAATCTGAAATAATAGTTAACTTTTATCTTATTTTGCAGCTTTTTATCCAGAAGCAGATTTTCGATGAATAATGGCCCCAGTGAAGCTGTCTGTGATACATATTTCACAGATCATTTGTCAGTCCGCGCCTTTTAAAGGGATTATTGCAGGCAAAACAAAAAACAGAGTGTGCCAAAACACTGAAGAGCCAACAGATCTGACCTGTATACTGTATATATATATTACAGCAATATATATATTACAGCAAAACATGCTTATTTTCCTTTTCTTTTTAATCAACCCAATATAATTATTTAAACTAAAACATCTGGCATACTCTGTTTTTCGTTATAAACGGCCTCTTAAAAGAAACACTGCACAAGGACACACTGTTTTCAGGTCCACGCTCACGTTAAGGAAAAGTTTGGTTCATACTGATTCACACGCGCACAATCTCTCACACACACACACACACACACACACACACACACACACACACACACACGTATAGGCATACACATATGGCACAGAAATATATCCCCCTCCATCGCCCAGACGGAACAAAGTTCAAGAACATGTGGCCTTTCTTAAAGGTCCATTACAACCAAAACTACACGAGCACATCACCACCTCCAGCTGATCAGACAGACGGCATGACGCAACTTGCTAAAACAGTTTTAAAAAAAAAAGAGAGAAAGCTATAAACGCAATTAATATGCAAAAAACGGTAAATAAATGTTATATATCAGGCATGCAGGCAAACACAATGTAAACTTCAAAAACTGGCGATTGAATCTCCGACTGGCAACGTGTTCAGATCCGCTTCACTGCATGACGGCACGGGGGCCGAGTCCAAAAGAAGCCAGGCTCAGACGTCACAGGGCGGAAAACACAACGAGAAGTTCGGCTTCTGAGGTGCGGCGTGTTATAGGGAGTGACACGTAATCCACTGGAGGGGTAGCTTCGTTTCTGATCAGGTTTGAGAACGAGAAGGAAAAATGTCTCCCGGAAATGAGCGTTATCTTTTTTTTCCTTTAACGATTTAAAATCATCCACACAGTAACGAAAGCCTGGGGGCCGAGGGCTACTGGACCATCTGATGGACTAATAAAGAACTGAATATAGCCTTTTACTATTTGGATAATTAAAAAAAAAACTAAGGGCTGCCTTCCTTAATGAACAAAAGGTGAAGCTGAGATGGGAAAAAATGTGTCAGAAACATTGAAAAACACAGAGTCTGTGACCACAGCCGCCGCTGGGCGGAAAGACAAGGCACAAACTTGGGAATAAAATAAAAAAATATGTAAATGTTCATGTGTGGGCCTGCGATGGACTGGCAGACCGTCCAGGGTGACCCCGCCTCTCGGCCGTTGACCACCGGGATAGGCTCCAGTTCCCCCCTCGACCCCATCAGGGAATAAGCGGTTACGATAATGGATGGAAATGTTTAAACATTTTTAAAAAGTTCTTCCTGATTTGTCTGAGTAATGTAATGTTTTTGTGCAAAGCTGCTTGATATTAGATGGGTTTTCATGGTGTAGAAAGTGACAAAAGCTGGATAGTGAAGCCTTTAACTGTGTAGTTTGGGCTGCTCGGAGTGGCTGTGAGGTCCTACAGAGCAGAAACCACAGACACACACTCTGTGCTTTTTGAAGTCTGTAAGAGGAACCATAGGATGTCAGCAGATTAGACTGAGGATCTGTGTTTAAATTCACTATGAAAAAAGACCAGAGTAGGCAAAAAATGAAAGAAAAGCATCATTTCAGTATCAGTGTCTTTCTTTCCATCAAAGTCTGAACACCTCAGCACAGGTGTCTGATTTTCCTCTTTAAGTAAAAACAGCTAAAGCGAAGCGACCATCAGCTGTAGACTGGTTGAATTTACTTTTTTATGTTAATGACAGTTTTATAAAATAAAAAAAAGGATGGCTCCAGATAAAAAAGGAACTTTTAAGGCTAAAAGCTGAAAGAGCGGGATCTGAGTTAGTTTATTCTGATTACAGAAAAAGAAAAAAGTCTTGACACACAGGTGGTCATATGGTTTTCCTATGATTGTTGGTCATTACTTCTGCTGACCAAAGCTGCCTCAATATTGCTTTGTTTATTTTTTGCCAGGTAATAGAAATCTTTTTCAGCGCATCAATCAACGTTTAACGTGTTTATACAAGATGGATTATGTCATGAAAGAATGGTGCGGATCATAAAATAAAGTTATTGTATTAAATGGAAATTCAATATCCGAACAAATCTTTGTTCACATATTCTCTGAGCCTCTAAAACTCTTCTTATTTTTTTGTTGTTCTTGTTGGACTCACTATAATTACAGATAACTTCAACAACTCAGTTATTTAACTTTAGTCTTTGGAAAGCTGGCTTTTAAGAATAGCCTTCTCACCAATTTAAAATACATGGGGATATGTGACATTTTTAAAATCATAATCAAAATGAAAAATAACTGAACAAAACAGGTGGTGGGGAAACCACAAGTTATCATTTAACTGATTAAAACTGGAAGAAGAAGAAACAACTAACTTTGCTGATAAACTCACTGGCAGCTAAAACTATGTCTGCATGTTGCCTGAAATCAGCGTTTTAAAATAAAAAACAACGACATGTTAGTTTGGTATCAAATACCTCAAATACCTCCCTCTTCCAAGAAGAGAAGCGCAGTGCACAAAACACAATCTGGGACGTCAAAGAATATGATTCTATCATAAGTGATGATGCCCTTGCTTGCAAATAATTAGTGCGAATCTAAAAGAAGAGAAAAAAAAACATTATCCAAGGATGTGAAACTGTGATTGGACCCCACCAGTAAAACATGAGAGGTTTCCCCTCAGTCAGCGTAGTGCATGATAGACTCAACGTAATTCCCAGGGAAGAGGCCGGTGGTGGCGTTCATCACTCCCTCGAACCATCCGTCCTCGTTCTTCTTGATGACATAAATGATTGCTCCTTCCTGAAACGACAGCTCGTCCTCTTTGTCTGCACTGTAGTCATAGATGGCCACCACTAGAAGGTGACAAACACACAGGAAATAAGTTGTAAATACATGAACACAAATATGAGCATTTATACATTCCAGACTCCTGATCACTCAGGCGCACCTTTCTCCATGTAGGTTCTGGGAGCCCATGGCGGGTCTTCTTCAGCATACGGATCGCTGTACTCCACCACGGCAGAGTCTTCTTCCCCGTGTCCGTCCTCCAATGGCTGTGGGGAGGTCGAAGCCTCCGCAGGCCCTGATTGGCTCTCTGTGGACGGGTGAGGTGGATGGGGGCTGTCTGAAACTGGAGATGGACAGATTTTATAAACAGGATGGAGCCAGAGGTAAAAACGCCAACATTTTCAATGTCCAATGGTCAAAGAAAAAAAAATGGGAAAAAAAATCTCAAAAGCTCAGTTGTACTTACTGGACTCCTGAACCCGAGCGACAAATCCCATTAGAGGAAGCTGAGGGGTGAACTGGAGGAAGGAAGGGGGTGGAGGGGAGGCTACAAAAGAGAAGAAGAGAGCTGGAGTCATCTGTCTGCCCTGATGAGAGGCAGCCTGCTGCAGGTCCATGGTGCGTCGCAGGGCATACCCGGGCTCTGGTTGTAGTGGGGGCCACCGTTAACATGGTTCTGTGATACAATGGGCTGACCGGTCACAGAGGGGGGGCGGCGGTATGGAAGTGACCCCCCAACCTGCGGGGCCTGTTGTCGAGGCTGAGGCCGGTTCATGCTGTAGAACTGAGGGACGATGGGGCCTGACGGAGCAGAAAAAGTACGATTATAAACCATTTTAAATCATTTTGGGCTGAAAAAATTTCACAAATAGAAAAAACGCCTAGCAACCATTTTATTTCTGAATTAATTCTATTTTCTGAACTTAAAGCTTGGGTGACATAACATTTAATATTTCTAAACAGGTAAACGTTCATAGATCAAACTGGCTTTATAGACCAATCAATAACAAATCCGATTTTATTTATATATTGGAATGATTTTGTTTAACTAGCTTTGGTTTAGAGCTAGTTGTATCAAAACTGTGTGAAGAGTTTGACTATTAGAGGACAGCCTTTTTCTTATTTAACTTTTAGCAAAAAGCCAATAAGGATGTTTCCCAAAAAGATGATCCCTTCCTTACAGTTTGGTCAAAGTAAGAACATGAGACATGGTCTTAAATTTGCTTATGTCAGAATCTAGATCTTCTTGTTCAATCTTTATTTTCTTTAGAAAAAGAGAGAAGAGGGAAAGAGACTTAGAAGCGAAGCAAAAGAGCAGGTTTTAGGGAGGTTGGTGTGAGAGGGGTGTTGTCAGAGAGACTCACCTTCAGCAGGTGATGAGGAAGAGGAGAGTGGAGGAGGAGGGGCGGGAGGAGGGATAGAAGACGGCTCGACCTCGGGTGTGTCAGGGTTAGGGTTAGAAGGAGAGGAGGTGCTGGTGTTTGGTGCGTTCGATTGTGCTGAATCAGCGCAGTGTGAAGGTGAGTTTGGCGGCAGAGGCGCATTAGGTTGGGTTAAGGTTGTGGTGGATGAGGAGGAGGAGAAGGACGAAGGAGTTGGGGAAGGAGAAGGGGAGGAATTAGGTGCGGTGGAGGAAGAACTAGCTGGTCCAGCAGTCGGGGAGACTTCAGGAAAGAGGAGGGAAGTATAGAGGAGGTTGAGAGCGATAAAGAAAAACCCTACAGGGCCATTTCAACATCCAAACCAAACAATTACCTTCAGGTTCATTTGAAAATGAGCATCTACTTATAATATTTTGACATTTTTAGCTCATAAAATAGACAAGAAAAGAGGAAATTATGAGAAGAGAAATAAAAGAAAGAAGCCCATTTCCGTTTCTCCTGACAACAACCATCAGGAAGCACCGTCCCATCATCCCAGGACAACCAGAGGTGCGGTGAGCCGGAGACGTGCAGGGCTTACCTGGAAAGGTGGAGGGTGGGGAGGGCGTCGGCACGGCGATGGGAACGCCCACACTGCCGCTGCCGCTGTTCTCTCTGCTGCTGCTCCGGCTGCTGCTGCTGGGGTGGCTGCCTCCACTGCTACCACTACACACACACACACACACACACACACACACAGCTGGACAATCAATGACCTGGACAGGAGTGTGTGATAAAAACATCACGGATTTATAGTTATGTAGTAATAAAAAAATAGCCTTCCTTGTGCAACAGAAAAAACTGAGCCAGGTCACTGGCTTTGGTATTTTTTCTTTTAGTCAGTGTGGAGTAAGTCTGGTATTGGGCCCACAATTTAGATAACTTCTTCTTCTTAACATAAGAAGAACAAGCCAAGCATTTCATTATGTGTGATTACTTAAAATCTTAAAATCCATTACTGACTGCAAACACCAGTGGGCTGTTGTAAACCCGTCATTTTGAGTGGACCACGACCCCAAACATTGACCACACCATCTGAAAAGAATCGGCCATAAATTCTCCAACATCTACTGTGCACAAACAGTGAGACTCCACTTTTAAGTGGAATAAAAGACCTCTCGTCTCTAACACACATCTCCATGCATAAATTATGGCTTTTTAAATGAAGGGGAACATTACCACAGAAAGAGCCTACAGGCTATTTTTAGGCCCGTATATTTACGTGTGAAAGCATGTCAGGAGGATGTCCTGCAAGCAGACGTTGGCTTATCTGACCTGCAACATTAACTTACCCCCTGCCCAAAGTTATTTGTGGCTTTATTAATAAACAGCCAGAGGAAGCTTAATTTGGAACAGCCAAAAACTGGGAACAATATTTTTAAAGAAACTGAGGAGAGACATTATTAGACTCTCCAGCCTCACAGTGAACTGGCTTCATTTTTAAACACAAAAAACACTCCGCTTCTCTGATGGGAGCACTGTTGTCTTCTATCTTCATCTACCCTCAGTTGTGCCTTATTGTGGGAAACTTGGAAAAAAGTCCTGATGCACTTATAAACAATCCAATCATTTTACTAACAGACTGATTTAACCTTAAATTGTTAGTTTCAGTTAGAATTGGGAAACGGGAAACACCCACAACTCATGTAACATTTGTTTGAATATGCATGTGTATTTAATTGTTATTCTCCTAAAAAAAAAGGCAAAGCTTGAACATCGAACAAAAGCTTCTTTTTTTCTAAAGGCATGTCAGGAAATAAACAGAGATATTAAAAGCAAGGCAGGACAGAAAAGAATGGAGAATAAGGACAGAGTTCAAACAGAGAGAAAATCAGGAGCCTGTAGAGAAACAGCAGAGTAAAAGACAACAGTGAGTCTGACTCATGCCAGCCAACAAGCAATGGAGAAAATATGCAACCTGATGGGTCAAAATAATCTGATCATGTTCACTGAATAATGCAGCCTGGGATCAAATAATGTTGAAAAGCAATGGTAGTGCAACAGAGGTTCAAATCCATCTGAATGCCATTTTTATTTCATTAGACTTTAAACTCAGCTTCTGCTTCTCAAATTAATTTCAAACTGGTTAAATGTCAATTTCTTCAAAGGTTCGCTTTAAACATGTTATGTCAGCAGTTTAGCCTTTAACACAGTAGCAAAACAACTGTGGCAGCATGTCTAAATTTGATAAAATCAAGAAAATTCATAAACTTAACAAGATTATAACTATGAATATGATAATTAAGAACTGATTACAAGTTTAAAAAATATCATACTATTAGAAATTCTATAAATATTTTAAAAGCCAGTTAAAAAATAATATAGCTCTTTTTTTAAATGGGGAAAAAATTGTATAAACATATCAAGAGATGTTTGATTTGGGATAATAAACCTATCTTAGCTTACTCTAAAACAACATTAAATGCTTTTCAGATCAAGTAGAAGTTTAATGGACTGCTTGACAGAAGCACAGAGGACAGTAGCAGAGCTGGAAGAAGCCAAGACAAGTTAAATAATTAAGTCACAAGAAAAGCAATAAATGAGCAAAGATTCTGGGAAAGTAACACCAAAATAATGTAGAATAATCTAAAGACAGCAGCATGAAAGCTCAACATATCAGCTAGAAAAAGGGAACAAATAGCCGATCTAGCTCAGTCTAAAGGTACAGATCTATTTCCTGGCACCAGTAATACTCACTATTTTTACAGTTTTCATGGAAAAACTTCTCTTTCCAACTTAATTTTCTTTGGCTCATTTGCTGCCATGTGCAAAAATAAACGAGCCTCAGGGCAACCCAGAATATTTGCTCATGTTCAGAGAAACAACTAATTGTTAGATCAACTGGAAATGGAGGAGCTGAGACATGAATTTGGATTTGCTGATAAAAACATAAAAAGGATGCATTTTGGGTGAGTCAGCCAAGCAGAAATCAAAATGTTATATTCAACACATTCAGTCAGTCTGTGATGGGATTCAGATACTTCCCTGCCCTCAAAAGAGAAAAACAGCAAAAATCTAGACATGTGGATGTGCTGAACATTAAACATTTTGAGAGTGAAGGAAATTCAAGGCATGTCAGCTGGTTGAGAGCAGAGAGAGGAGCTCTGAGATCTTTTTCGGGCGGCCATGTTTACACGACGACCCCGCTACCTGTACGTTCGGGGGCGATGGTTGAGGGTGGCTGTGCGCACAGGACTTGGAAGCTGTCCAGAGGCCATGTTATTTCTGGTTGGGCTGGAAACATAGTCATTGGGCACCACTGGGGGGCGCACTGGCTCCAGAGTCCTGTAGGGGGAGTTCTTCCTGTGTATGTAAGAGGTAAGGGTGAGGACAGGGTCAGCAGGTCTGGTGACCTGTCTGCACTTGTGAACACGAGGCAAAACCTGTCAACATCTTTTGCAGAAAGAAAGGAAAATAATAGATCAATAAATTGTCATTTTCCGTCAATGTTCAACTGTAAATATTCCACTTCTCCTCTGAAGTGTATCTGCAGCCCCTTTAATATTATCACTATATTTAGCCATCCCATTGGAAAGATAAACACTTAAATAACCATGAAGAGCCAGAGGAATAGGCAAAATGTCATATAAAAGTGTTCTGGAGTCAGCCATAACCTGTCAAATGAAGGAAAAGGTCACAGAAAAGGGACCAGTGAACTAACAGAATGTTTGACAAAGGATGATACATTGATTGTATGCTGTGAAGAGCCCAACAGCATGAACTCTGTTGTATTACTAGTAGTAAATAAATCAAGTGTAACCAGCAATAGACATGGGCACAAATAAACCATCATGGCTTCTGTGTACTTCCACATTTTGAATTAAAAATAGGCCGACTTCTGCTGCGGAAGAAATGGATAAATATGTGAAGGCCATGTTTAAAGGTCAGGAGATATTTTAAGAGATTTACCACTCATCCCCGCATCATACCAGCGGGAGGAATAAATGCGATAAAGAGAAATCAGACTGAAGTGAAGAGTCAAAGTGGTATTTATGCGGAAAATGTTCGCTTGAAAAGAACACATAAAAATGTCAATTAGTGAAGCATAAATACACTCATACAAACATTACAATTACAGAACAACTGTCTGGATTAAAGTAAATATTTGAACAGCAGCCTTTTCAAATGACATGACTAGAGGAGAGCAGAGCTGCACCCTTAAATTCAAAGCTGTGTATTTGTTTTTACCAGATTGTAGAAAAAGAAAAACAACCACCCAGGATTTCCAAAACCACACGTGTAGATGAAATATGACCATTCTCTGGCGGATCGTGACGCTTGAATTTCTGTTAGCTGCTTTTGCTAGATTCCTGTGTTTATTATCAGTCCTGTAATTTGTAAAAAAGTATAAAAATAACAAAGTGTCATGCGAGTGTTGCTTAGACAGGAAGAACAGATAGGGTGTGAAACCGTTTGTGCATGTTGGACTGAGCTGTCGCTGATGTGTGTAATGAGTGTGTGTTCTGTCAGAGGGCCTGTTGTTTGCAAAGCAGTGCCAAGTCACTGCTGTGTATTTGTCTCTTGTCTCTCCGTGAATGTGTGTGTGTGTTTGTGAGTTTTTGTGTGTTTGTGTGTGAAGACAGGCACACTTGGCTTGTTGACCACAGCTTAGTTCCAACCAACTGCTAAGCTGCTTCTGTTCCTTCTTTCCGAGTAACGCACACACTTTGACTTGAATATCCACGTTTCTTTATGGCCATTTGCTTAAAAAAAAACGTCATAACCATCTATGATCAGAGAACCATTATGTATTTCAAAATGAGCTTTGACCAGCGTAAACCAGCCTTTTACAAAGATTATCGTGTGGTGGGTTAGGAGCCATCCTGTTGTCGCTCCAGTTATTGTTTACAGCCCTTTCAGCATGAAAAGGATCCTCCCACGCTGTTAATTCAGGGTACAACAGCCGGTTGATCAGCAGGTTACAGGAACACTGACATAGCCAGTGAAAGGGACACATGATCCTCAGCCAGAAAACCTGGCCTCCCGTGTGCAGGCATACAGTGAAAGTGAGGCCATGTCTTCAGTCCTGTGCTCTGACATCAACGTTTTTAACACAACTAACAAAAAATGCATACACAATCAGACAGAAATCACTCATATCAATGTGTTAAATAGGAAAATACAATCAGCTGCTGGTTAGTTACACATATAGACTAAAACTGCTGACTCTGGTTTGTCTACCTCTTAAACAGAGGAGCTGAAGGAGAGGCAGAGTGTGCCATGAAACCAACAAGTACATGTTGGTAAACCAGAAACTGGATCTGGTTTGAGCTGTGTGCAAACAAAAATGGGAGGATCTGCAACAATTTTAATTAAAATTGGAACCTATGAGTCACTGCAATGCAAAAAATAAGTGTGGAGCCATATTTCTCGAGTTGCTGTCTATGATGCCTCTGCGAATAATCTCTTATATAACCATAAAGCCATCAGAAAAAAAAGAATATCCTCATATTTGTGACCCATGCTTTTAAGTAAACAAAATCCAGCAGACTTTACATACATCTGTGTATGGACTACATACAGGTGTTTTGGGAAGCTAATTCGTTTAACCCTTAAAAGGACAGTGTTATTCACAGTGCACAGGCTTGCTAGGCTAAAGTTTTAGACTGCAGAAAATTAATAGATTTCACCCTTCAGGTGGAGTGTCCCATTTTAATCTGTGCTGGCCCAAAATATCCAACTTCAGCCTGGCACAACGGCAACAGCAATCTCCCTCTCTGTAACTCTGTGTTGTGCTTTCCAAGAATTACTTTGGATTTCAACCACCTGGTTCCAGTGCCAGAGAGAGTTAAGAAGAAAATGAAAAATCAGGAGGTCGGTAGTCCGAGGTTTAAGGGACAAAGAGGTAAAGATGAATACATGAAAAGTGACTCAGTCAAAGAGAGAAAGAACAAATTAAGAAAAGAAAGTAAGAGACATTAGAAAAGAGTGATGATATAAAGAAAGAAGGAAGCAGAGAAACAGCTGTGTGACCTAGATGCTAGAGGGGCGAGAACACAACAAGCTTTCACAATGAGTGACGTTATTCCTCAGAGCACAGCGTTTCAGAGTGTGTGTGTGTGAGAGAGAGAGGGAGAGAGAGAGAGATTCCCTTCTACTGGATCAAGTGCAGACTAAGCTCGCTGCAGGATACCCTGTCCTTCCATGAGAGACAAACCCTCAGAATCTGTAACAATTTCACACATCACTTATTTCAAAGAGCAAGATGTGAATTTATGAGGCAGATCTTCCATATGTTAATAATACTGTACTTCTCATAACACTCGAGTGGCCGAATATTACTTTTATTCGGGCCTATACAGTACAGTGAGCAATGATAATTACAAAGAGAATAAGCAGACAAGCATAACAGACATGGAATTAAGGTAAATCCCAGACAAAGAGATCCAGTAAGGGTACGAGGGCGTGTGTGTTGGGAACATACCCGAAGATCCCCTTGCCTGCCCTTGGTGGACTGGGCGGTTTCTGGGTCGGAGGATTTGACCGGGACAAACCCCCTCCAAGTTTCATGTTCTGCTGGCCATTCACCTGTGGAAATAAATACATTGTTAGAGCGTAATTCTTGATCTGGCTCTCTGACAAAACCCAAGACAGCTTTTAACGTGATTCTACACTGATGAGACATTATGCTAACCCAGGCCTGATATGCTGCCGGTCCTTTTTGTTGCACTAATCAGGTTCTAATTTACAGAAACCTTGACAAATAGAGACAGGGCTCCGTCAAGGCAGCCGGCCCTTAACTCTGTGAGTGGGGTCGTCTCTTCTCGTCTCACCAGGCACGTAAGACACGCTGGGAACAGGGTGACCTTACTATTTTAGATATGCTTGGACCCAGTCTTTCGGCAATTTAGATTGTGACCTTTAAGTCACAAGTCGACATATTTGTCCGCTTCTTTTTCATCCAGCACAGACCAGAAAACAGACACGCAGTGTGGCTGCAAGAGAAATCAATGTTATGCTTTATATCTGTGAGTCCAGTAGGAAGATGGACCTTTTTAAAACCATCCATCCATCCATCCATTATCGTTACCGCTTATTCCCTAATGGGGCCGTGGGGGCAACTGGAGCCTATCCCAGTGGTCAATGGGAGAGAGGCAGAGCACACCCTGGCCACCAGGCCATCGCAGGGCTTTCTTTAAAACCATCTCTGTATTTTTATTTAGTTTGGAGATGCTTGGAGCATGTATTTAGTTCAGTAATTGTATTAAAATACGTTCAACTATGTACTCAATACTGTGCATCCGACCCCTCAAAAAACAAGGTTTCACATATTGAATAATTTAAATTCACACAAATTAACACAGTAACCACTTATTTGATCTATCTAAGGGAGGTTATTGAGCATTTAAAATCCTTCAAAATATTATCCATGAAGAAAACCCTGCTTTGGAACTAAATCAGCTCAAACTGCAGTGACCTAAAACGTTCAACTATGTACTCAATACTGTGAACATTTCTGAGGTTCGACCAGATGGACGGCAGCAACACGTGGGGTCTGAAACATGCCTTTAAAGGACTGAGGTCAGCGTGATAGCAGCACCGTCCAATCATTACAGAGAGCAACCGCAAAGATGCTGAACTGTTGTTAGATACACCAAAAGCATTTTTCTAGCATTGTGAGTGGATGTGCTGTGCGCCCTTACCTTAAACCTCATCAACCACTTAAGACACCAAAGACGGCAGATGAAACAGGAGAGAGAAGAAATGAGAGAAAATTTTGTCTAATGGTCAGTGACAGTGTAACAACATCATGCAAACATTACATGTCATCAGAAACACAGGACTAAAACTACAGTTAAGAAGGGATTAATGTGCAGGCTGGGTCATAAAGACAGAACAAGAGAGATGCTCAAGGATAGCGATGTAGTAAAAGGTAAGACATCCACATCCAGAAACGTAAAAGCACAATATTAGATAACTATTGCAAATAGATACTTAATATATTTAGTGACAGAGTAAAGAACACTCAGTTATGCACACAAACATGGGGTCATTCCAATTATGCAAAACAGGATTGATTACTTTAGGTTCAAAGACACGACT
Source organism: Menidia menidia (assembly GCA_907169785.1). Taxonomy (NCBI): domain Eukaryota; kingdom Metazoa; phylum Chordata; class Actinopteri; order Atheriniformes; family Atherinopsidae; genus Menidia; species Menidia menidia. The sequence goes on along the minus strand of CAJRST010001113.1, from coordinate 2,103,081 downwards.
ATTCTGCATCTCTACTTTTCAAATTTACAGTCCACAGATTAAGATTAAACTGTTGCTGATGGAGCCTGTAACAGCTAGATTCTTGTGTTATCCAGCCCCACAATCCACAGGGCTCTTCTGGCTATTTCTGGCCTAATTATCTAAGAAAATGATCAGTGCTTAATCACCAGGAACAGGATTGTTCCAATTTCTCGGCCTCATCATTAGGTTACTGCATATCGAATAGTTATGCTCTAAGTGTTCTAAGTGAGTTCATTTCCATTTAAATCGTTATATTTTTTCGTTTAAAAAAGCTAATATTATTAAATCTTCAGTTGCTTTGATTACTGCTAGTCATCAGCAGCTTTCTGAGTTCATTCACCTACCTTGACCCCATGCCCAGTATCGTCCAGCACACTGTAGTCAATAGGCTTCCTAATGTAGCGCACTGGCCTCTCTGGATTGGCCGGGGCAACAATTTTATGGGAGCGAGTTGTGTTCTTGTTGGTGGTCAGGATGCCGATCTCTCGCCTCGCCACCTTCTCTTTGTGAATGTCGACGGTCTGAAATGCAAAAAGGGAAAAAAGAGTGGTGATGACTAATTGATGACCTCTGCTTCATTTCTCTGCCCTTTTATGTAATTTGTTAACCTTCCGCAGGAAAATCAGCAATCTAACCATCACAGAAATGGGGATTATAGACTACCTCTCAATATTGTCATATCTCCATACAAAATAACTCAATAACGTATGAGAGAAAGATTAGAATCACATAATATACTCTTAGATTACAATGCAATTCATCAAGACTACATTCACAGTAGCGTTAAACCTGTGTCTGCATATGCCACATCTGTGCAGCCTTGTTTTATATATTTTATATATAAGTCGATCATTGGGCACGCAATGGTTTTGATCTGAAAATACAGTAAGATAAAAAATCATTTCAATTCATGGCACTGCTGCTGAGGTTTTTTTAAAATATTATATGTTGCAGCAGTTAGTCTCAGATCCTCTGTTGAGCCATCTGTGTCAGCATTTCACTTCGACAGTTCTGTCTCACAGACAATCAGTTTTGAGTGAGCTACCATGCTGACACCATTACTCCGCTCCCTGATCGTCACTTGGTTGATGCTCGGATCCATTTATCACGTTGTTAACGAGAGTCAGTGGTAGCTTTCGTCTGTGTGTGATGACTTCGACCATATTTTCACACCAGCAGTACAAATCTCAGAGAATTCAGTGCGACAAACAAATTCACACTTTCCTGTGTTTTCACACTTGATATTGCAGAGACGTTTTAAAAATGGGTGACAAACTGTTCTTGAAGCACCGAGTTGGGAGAGCTTTGTCGCATGTTCAGTGATATATTTCACTGTGTCTGCAATATTAATAATATATTAGTAATAACCATTGTTTATTGGACATCTAAAGCCTTTTATCCAGATTGCAACTGGCCTTCATCAAATTGGTAATCAAGACTTATATAATGAGATTTTTAAATCACAACTAATGATATCATAACATATCTATATAGATATATGATCAAATACATCATAACATATCACAACAGCTAGTGTTCAGTACATAATTTAAAAGCTGGCGAAGCTCCTACTTTAATGTACAGATGGCTGTTGTCATTGAGAGTGGTGGCTGTAAATAAGGCCCCAGATGCTGTCAGAAAATACCCTTTTGAGCCACTATATACTCTGACTTGAGGATCAACGCACCTCACTCATAATTCATTCTCTACTGGGTGCTGGTGGTCTGATCCCTGGCTCCAGCACCAAACCACAGGGCTTAAGGGATGTGCCGTAATGTCCTGGTGCCAGACGCACCTGTGCAGAGTCCTTGCTTTAGAGGACCGGAGACGTTTGGGTGTGGTCTCAGCGAGAAACAACATATTAGGCAGGTGGCTTATGAGGGAATTGCTATTTGGCAGGGGGGAAAAAAACATGAAGTTTTCACTGCTTTTAGTAAGTCTCTGCAACAGCAGGGTCAGACAGAGGCTGATTTGTCCTACTTAGAACAACGGTGCTAGTTTGCAGTGGATAACATTTGGTGAATATACATGTCAACACACGTAGTTTATCGTGTCAGCTGCCAGGATATGACACAGAAAGGAGCTGCCTTATTCAGTGGATAATGTTAAATCATTAAAGGCTCAATCCTGTCGTAGACAGCAGATGATTGACTTGGGATTTTTTCTCCCCCCAAAGACAGAGCATCTGGTCTAAGCCTTGAGCGTGTTTGGGTATTTTGGATTCATGTTACACGAATGCCCTTTTAGTTGATTACTGCAGCATGAAATGTAAAATGCATTATATAAGATCATCTCAGTGTTGCTCCTTGTGTGAGGAAGCCTCGCTGCACGGAGCCTTCGCCTACATAACAGATGTGACTGTCTCACTGAACACAAAGCGGTAATTATGACGTTCAACCTCAGCCTGGGCTAACACAACACGGAGAGAAGCATCTCATTATTTCTGTATGCAGAGTATTCTGATTATACTGATTATTCAGTGGTCTGAGGAAGAGAATGGACCCTCTGTACTTCTGGAGAAAGACTTTAGTCCTATAAGTCCCATATGATTGGACTGTTGGAGATTTCAGTCTGGAGTGAATTAACATTTCTGTTTCAACAGAAGCATTTCCTCAGCGCTCAGGGACGTGTCAGTATCCTCCAGGTTTGCCTAGAAATATGAATAAGCGCAACAGAGCTGCAGCGTGAGGTGTGTAGGTGTAGAGCGTGGGTCTGGATCACCTGCAATGCTTCACACTATTAAGACTGATGGATGCAATCGCACTTAGATTTGTTTGACTGGATGTAGAACACCATAAATAAGGTTTCACTGCAGGATGCCAGTGAATGTCAGAATTTTGTCATTTAATATTATCACAAACATACTAAAACTAAAGCCATATACAACAGTGGGTAAAAACATACTTTTAAAAGCTCATACGGCTGATTATGTAATAGCCAAACAGTTAAATAATGCAATGCAAGTCATTAAAATAACCTCAGTTAATTATTTCAGAGACCTTTCACATCGAACACAATTTCCATTTATTTTCTCATAATGCAATTATGTAAAATACTGATTCTTTTAAAAGGACCAAACATGTTCCCATCCTATCTTTTAACAGAATATTGAAAACAAACCCCATGTCCACAGAGCTAATGTGTGAACAGAAAGACATGTTTCAGCACTTTAACCACTTTGTGGTGAGAATTTACCACTTTATTACACCACGTTTTTTTTCCCTAAAGGTTCTAAAATAAACTCGGGGCTGTTGCACTTTGCTTTAAGACATTGGCTAACATAAATGAGCATGCATGCATACACGATTATATATTGTGTGCCTTCACCCATGAGTCCTCTTACTATGTATTAAAGGACCATGTACGATTTCATTCACCATGAAAACACTGTCCACATTTTCTTTACACATTACAGATTAAAACATTTTTTTTGTCATTGTCATCCATATTTTTGAATATCGGCAACGTTACCACCAAAATGTGAAAGTATTATGAATGAAGGAACACAGTTCTTTAGGTTAGTGTTTAGTCTTGGGAGTGTTCTCAGCTGGTAAATCGTTTCAAACCGAGTGGGGACAAAGTTCTCCACACCTGTGAAATGTGGTTGACGGAGCTCTCCATCCGACGCAGCTGCGAGGCCTGAATGTCCAGCATCTGCAGCACATTGTTGGCCAGCGTGTTGATGAGGTAGGCCACGCTTGCCAGGGACTGGGTGGTGTAGCTCTTCGTCTCCTCAAGCGCTCGCTGCTTGTCTGCGGACTGCAGGGGCGAAAGGAGACAGATTTAGGACAGGAGTAGCATAAGGCCAGACTTTCATTTGTAAACATCATGGGGGGGAAAAAAGCAGAAGTTTGCAGGGAAGAAACATCAAACAGCAAAGGGAAAAAATGGTGTGAAAGATGTCCTCCAGGCTTTGTTTCATTTTTGTGGCTGCCCTTTCGCCCATGACATCAACCCACAGCCAATCCAGTTGAATTTTTCTTGAAGGTGGAAAGCTTGTTCCCTTTGGTGACATGTTCCCTTAAAACTGTTGCAGCGTTTGCTGATCGTGCATGAATTGATTACTGTATCCTTTAGCTCCAAGTCAATGCTTTTTGACCAATTTGGGATGCTTCCTTTCAGCCATGCTATTTTGAGAGCTTGTTACTTTGGGTTTAAACTGGCAGACATTTTTAAACGGCTGATCCACCGGATCATTTAAAGTCAATTAGATGATTGCAAAAACTATTGACATGGCAATAGTTCAAGTTTAATATCTTAATGAGGAGCTATGGATAAAAACAATATATAAAAAGAGATGCTCATGTGAGCTTCACATAAAGAAGAGCAGACACGCCATGATTTGTGCTTAACAAAAAACAGACAGACTGCGTGTGTTTAGGTGAATGTGTGTCAGTGAGAACAGATTTAGCTTTTAAAATTTGGGTTAGGAGATTTGTGAAAAAGTTCCATTAAGGAAAAACCTTTAGAGGAATAATTGAGGGCACAATCTGAAATCAGATTAGGACTATGGTCGGACATTCCGCATGATAAATGTTGAGGTAAGGGTCTGTTAGGGGTTGCTTTCCTCCAAATATAGTCCTCACAACGATGGAAAGACCAGCACTGGGGTGTGTTTGGTGAAGCACAATGTAGGTCAATGCAAACTCATTCATGCCTGAGGTTGACAAGAAACACACTGACACCCAAATGTGTGTGTGTGTGTCATTCTTTCTCAAACACACACACGTGAAAAATATTACAACAGACAACATTAGCATGTACAGAATTTGTGTCATAGATTCAGATGACCCAGAGCCCTACATTCATAGTCGAAACTCAAATTTATTGAATTACATAATGGCTAAAGTAAAGCTTGACTTCTGATTGGCTTGAAATAGAGGAGGCAGCCAGAAGACAGACCTGAGGACACAGTCATACACTGGCACTTCAAATATAATGCTTTGCTGTGGCTAAAATTATTCTCCTACCATTGGTTTAACGGAAAAATAAAGCCATTGGTGCTTAAAGAAAGCTACAATTTTGACGCATTTTGTGTTTTCAAATCTATGATCAACCATGCCATTTGTCAGTCGCTGACTCTGCTCAGATTAGTAAAGCTATCGGAGTCGTTCCCAGAGTCAAGAAAACAAGAACATAAAAGTGTTGTTGATAAGTACATGTATAAGAGCAATGCGCGTTTGGTTCTCTACAATTATCATCTGACAACTCAAACCCCTGTTAAGAATAGCCTGAAAGCATTTGGAAACACAATGGTCTGGGGGTAGAATTGCTCAGCATGCCATTTACAGGTTTTTTTAAAAATGCTATGAAGGTTAAAAACTAGATTTTTCATTAAATAAAATGTCTTTTGTTAGAAAACATCAAAAGACGAAGAGATATGTGTATAAGAAGAAAGAGGACCAATGTGTGTGCTCTTAACATATTCAACTGTTCTTCCCAGGTGTCAATCCTTGGTCTCTCAAGTATTAATTTCTGACTTCTCTAAGTTATGACCCACTGTTGAGCAGTTTTGTTGAGCCTCAGTGGGAGAGAGGACCAGATCGGTCGAGTTACTTTGTAGAGAAAACAAGTAAAAAAGAACCAGACTCTGTATGCATTCGTGGCTGCAGACGTTGTGGGTTTTGCCTGTTATAGTAATGCTTCACATGTTAATTTAATAGCCATCTATCCGACTGGGAAGTGTGTGCAGTACACTTTTATTTCTGCTCAATTGTCAGACTTTGTCAATTCTTGGGGGGGCTACGAATTAATAGACCAACTGTTTCATTCACAGGCCACAGATGTTTGTCTACAGCGGAAGAATTAATATTTGGTTTGGACAGAAGGGCTCCGTGTTCATCAGGAGATGCATGAATTAAAAAAAGAAGAGAAATGTAGCCGAAAATCCCACAAAGAATCCCATTATTGCAGGTCCTTAAAAACTGCTATACGCTGAATCTTTGGACAAGCGTGTAATGTCTTTACATACTCAATCATCCATTAAAACAACCATCAAATCAGAATTATTCACCTTCACACTACAGTTCTGTGCACAGACAGTAAAAGCTATTCCTATCAACACTTTGCCTGCAAGGCGGAAGGAGCTTCTTCAAAAACAGCCACTCCACCGCGTCACTCTTAATAGCCAAACAATGAAGAGCTGATTGAAGGGGCCGTGCTAAACCATTGTCTGGTCTGATTTCCGGATTTTGTTAATCAGTTTGAGACCCTGCTGAAGACCTCGTACTCAAAATGTGCTTACTTCCCAGTCTCCTTTCTATTAGTAACAACTGCTTGATCCCTTTTCTATCTTACTTCCCAATATCCACTCTTATCATTCTCTACGCCTTCCTCCATCTTTAGTTTTCCATCTTTTTTAACTCCTCCCTTGTTTTATTACATCTTTCCCATCAGCCCTCTTATGTACTGTTAACATTGACCTAGTTGGAGGGCTGCCGTCTTTGGCCTAAGGCGAGGGCAGAGCAACTCACACTCTCTCTCTCACACACACACATATACACACACACACAGATGCTGCTAATGTTTTTTTTCTATTTCTACTAAGTTCACATACATGAATCATATCAGATTTATATGGAATCATGTGCACGCTCCGATTCCTCTGACCTGTTTTTTTTTTAATGAAGACAGACCCTACTAGTCTCATTCCTGCTGTCCAGTTTTATGGATTTACCAGTGATACAAACAAAAAAGGCCTCTGAACACCCAAAAATAAGTGTTTTGGGTATAATCAAACTGAGGGAGCGTACTGACATACTAAACCTAATCTGCACTAGGACAATGGGATGAAAATGACCCCAGTTGGTCAAATTCAACTCTAAGAAAAAAGAAACCCTGCTCTGTTCATGAAACAGTCGCAGCAAAGTGAAGTGTAGTGAACAAATACAAACATTTTTGAGCATGCGTTGTTCACAAGAATTTTTTAGAAAAGAATTAATCCACTGAACCAAAAATCGGTGGGCCTTTAGGAAAGCTGAAAAGATCAACAAGCGCCTGCAACCGAAGAATATCAAGTGTTGCTCTTGAGAAGTGAAGGCGGAGTAATTTCTCGCAGTGCAAAAAATGTCTGCTTTTAAAACGGCAGTAGTAAATTGTGTGCATCCTCTAGCTGGAGAATTCGGCCACAGAGCGACACGGCAGTGACTCAACAGTTAATTCAAACAAATGCAAATTAAACTGCTAAATTAAATAAGCTAAAACAAAAATTCTAAATGACTTGGATATCTAAATTTTACATCTTTTGATACAATTTGATGCAATTTTGATACACCCCTTTTTAACTCTGCAGATGAATCTGAAAACATGGAGGAAAAAAAATGGCAGAAATCCTTTAAAGATTTGATAGCTGTATCTCCACCATCGACAACACACACCAACTGAACATTATTTCAGAATCTGACATGATGATTTTAACAGCAAGAGCCTTGATCAAAGTAATACAAACAGATATGTTCACAAGAATTTGGTTTTTGGCGTTGACGGAGATGCAAATAGACCAGAAAGAGTATCAGACTTAGAATCCGAGAACTGAATCACTCATCTGTCTTGCATGTGTTTTATTCTCCTCTCAGAAATACAGCCACCAACAGCCAGCAGCCTCCCATTACCTTACAAGGAAATGTCCCTCTCTATTGTGTATAAGTGTGTTAGTCTAACATTAACACACCGCCAATGCACCGGAAACATCTGAGGCACTGCAGAATTGACAATATGTGAATTTATTTTGTGCCCAGATCGCATAAACATGCAGCAAATCTGAGGTCGTTTTTGCTGTGTGAAACTGTGGCGGTAATAAAATATTGATCTAATAATCACCACTGCTAAATTCTCTGTTCTGTACCTCTCTTGTTGACTGCACACACCTATGAAGATAAAACCACTCTTTATAGTTACTGTGTTTTTTCTTTCCTTTCTTATTAATTGTTTTATGAAATTATAAATGAAGAGAAGAATGGATGACTTTAACCCAATTAAACAATGACTTGTTGATCATCTTTACTGTACAAAAATCTGAATAGAGCGTTAAAAGAGCAGTGCATTGTGGGACTGTATGACAAGGAAGTCAGCTCTCTTTTGTTGTTTTTTGGTATGTTTTTAAAAAGATAAATGGTGAATGTTTTATATTCAAATGTATATATATATATGTACTGCTGGTCCAAACCACATGCCAAACCAAGAGGGCTCAGCCCATATTGCTGTATCCTTAGGCTCATCTAGCTCTGGTCAGGGAATCGGCTGAATAGCGACGGCAGCGCTGGCTAGACTTCTGCAAAGCCAGGTGGATGTGTGCGAGCGCACATGAACTGTTGGGAAGTGACAGCCCAAGTTCGCCTGAGTGTTCTGCCTCTGTAATTTCTCACAACATGCTGGCATGGAAGGCACATCAGCGGAGAGAGGGAGATGTGAGAGAGGCTTGTGCTCGTGTTGGACGCGCACTGAACAGATGTATTATACAACATGCTGACCAACAACCACAATGCAAAGCACTGCCACATCACTGCATGTTGCCTATATAAAGCCCCTTTTTCTGTTTTAGCTCCCTGACTTTTCGTTTCACACCAGACAGCATCATTTAAAACGGCCTTTTTAACATGATGTATCTCATTCAGAAAATATAAAAAACCATAAAATCTTTTCAGAATAAGAAATCACAAATGCATTATTTGGCATTTCTCCACAATAAAAGATGAATCATCCTCAATATAAGCGTTTTGAGACGTGCAAGACAATGTTTTATGATGATGTTTTAAGAGAAATGCTATGAATAATCATTTTTTTAGGGGAATAAGATATGTGACAAATAAACAGTGTTGAAGAAACTAATAAATAAATATAAGAATACCTCAATTAATGAGTCTAATTAAGATGCATGTGCAGAGATCCCTGAGCTGCCAAAGAATAAACTGTTAGGACACCTGAAATTACGCTAACAGCAATGATTGGCCATCACAAGACAGAGCAAAAGCAGTGTTTCGGCAGAGAAACAGTCACTCATGATCACAACAGGTTTGCCAAAGTTCTGATAACAAACCCATCTTTCCAAAAGCTGGGCCTGCTTCGCCTCCGCAGGAGCTGGCACCGGCGCGGAACGCGGAGGCTGATACTCCCTCGGCTGGAAAACCAATGGCCATGGTTTTCAACCCAAAAATACACACTTGCACTGACGAGCGTCCACGTGCAACAGAACCCTGCAACAGCGCCGTGCCTTCAATGAGCAGCAGGAGGTTGAGTTATATTACAACTACTCTGCGAGCAGCTAACCGGTACCAGCTGTGTAGAACCAAGGAGGTTGAAAACAGGAAAGAGTGTGTGCGGGGAAAACAGTTCATGTGCTCCACTTATGAAAATGCCCTATCGCACACTGAGATTTATGAAACCTTGATGGAAACACAATCCATGCAGAGCTCTATCTGGTTTGCTTTGTTGTGATTTCCTGTTCTGTGTGAAGCTCATAAGTTTCATTCAAGAAAATATTCCTATAACACTCTGATTATTCTACGCTTCCCTTAGATACTTAAGGCTCTGTACGAAATGCTACTTTAAACTATTGATAGACAGTTTAACCAGAATGCTGTTCAGAAACCTAACAGGACATTCAACTCTATTTCTCTAAAGGAGTCATAGACTGCTTATTATTAAAAAAAAACATTATGGTAGTCTGCAGACCGTTTCCCCATTCACGAGGAAACTCTTTAAAATGAAGCAGGAATTAATTTAATAAACAAAAAAGAGGACACTTTTACACCCGCAAAGCTGTAAATGCACAAAAAGGACCAACTCTCCCACACAGCTATGGAGAGTCAGCACCAGATGCTCCAACTGAACTGAGCTAAAAATCCAGCCTAATTATCAGTTTCAGCAGTTCATCTTCCGCTGCTTGTGCTCCCTGACATCCGTCCGATAGCTGCACACAGATGCTAGAACCTCAACAGGTAGAGACAGACTGCAAGAGGCCCCACAGGCGTCAATTAGCGGGCTGCTTCAAAATCAGCAGGGGGACAAATGGATCTTTTTCAGTCTTTGTGCCTAACGTGACACAAGACTGGGATCCAACAGCCAATCAGTCTGTGATCCTGCTCTGGATTTCTGCATTATCATAAAGCTGTTTAGAACTTGATTTTCATGACGGTTTCGTGATCAATTATGGAAGGAAAGGGAACTCAAAATACAGAAGCAGCGTGTGAAAAAGAACTCCACCATTCAATAGCTTGCACGACAGCACTACATTGAAACAATCATCTCTGTTTTGCAGAACTTTAACAGCAAAGTAGCGAGGTTTGCAAAGCGTTCATTAATTGATAGCTTTCTTTTGCCATTTGAAACCAAAAGAAATTCATTCATTTTTTCTATATGGAAATACATTTATCTTTTCAGTCAATGACAGTTAATATTACACTTTGACTCAAAAGCAACTTTTATTCATGTTTGACTTTGACAATTAAAGGACCCATAATAAGACATCCATCATGGCACTCAATAACTAAGTCATTGTTTAATTATGATGGCAGGCAAATTGCTTTAAATAATTAAAGTGAGATTAAAATTCTTTGAGTATGTCACACTGCAAGTGGCCACACAGAGCCAAGCAGGGCTTAGCCAGGGTCACACTCACATAAAAAACATTTAGCCAGCAAGACACGATCGACATCAGTATTGGATTATGTAACAGATCACATCGTCTGCTTCCAGCTGCAATTTAGGCCACTGGCTACCGAGTTTGCTCCGCCAGGGCCATTTGGACATGTGTGCATGAGCAGTTAAATGAGCTAAAAGGGTTAGTTTTAGTGATGCAAACTGACTGGGATGTGATGGGACTCCTGGCAAGGCAGTTATTGTTCACACAGACACAAAAGAATGCTATCAGTCATTTTGTCTAAAGAAAACAAAGGAGAGATTACAAGGCATAGGAAATGAAAAAGTAAAAGGGAGGAAAGGGGAACAACTGTCCTCGCTTCCTTGCTTTTCTTGGCTGAAAAGTGAAATCTTTACAGATGATCCTGATATCACAGAAGTCCATCTTTGATCCTTGCATTTCCCTACATGTGAATGTTTAATACAATCAACATGCAGAATTGTGGCCAATGGCCAATATTTCGGATGATGTGTGTATGCTGGGAGACACCATGTGATTAAAAGGATTGAGATTGGCTGTCAGAGACTGTAGTTGGACCCTTGAAAATATCAGTTTATTCTCTCGTTAAAATGAAAACAGACTGTCCTGTGTCACTGTGATTTCAAATATCTGACGAGGAAAAGTAAAAAACTGATTGTGATGATAAACGTGCTGACAATAAGGGCATCAGAAAGAAAGACATATCTGATTCAGTGTCTTCAAGTTCTGCTTTTTAGCAAAAAATACAAAAGCACTTTCATATTGCTGTTGGTATTCACCTGTCACATTTTCAATCTCTGAAACTTGATTTTAAAACATCATACACATCCTGTGTGGTTGTCCAAGCCAACTTCTTCTGAGAGAAGAGAGATCCCTGCACACAGCTGCGCAAAGTATAAAATCAGGCAACGAACAGGTGTTTATTTAGAGCCAACTGATGAAGAACAGTTGCTCAGAACAGGCTTGCTTGGGTAAGTACACTCATGCTGCAGTCACATCTCAACTGACCGAGGACAGTGGGAGGCTAACAACCCCACACACAGTGTCTTAACATCTTAGGATGTAGCTTTAATCATTAATAGGATGTGAGAGACATTTTTAAATGTTTTAAACTATAATGTATATCTGCAACTTAAAAATAGCATTTGATTAAAAATCTGATTTTCAGCAGCGAAAACAAAGCCAAAAATGTGTATAACTTCGATTTTCCTTTTGTCTGAAAGGAGCTGAAGCAAAAACAACCACATAACACCTTCCTCAGTTATCAGGTCCCTTAAATATTGAAACTCTTCCCATGTCATTGATGTTTACTCATTCTATTTGAATGAGTAAACATCGAGCTCACCCTCTAAGCTAAAGTTCATAATGAATTAATTTGCAGTCACAAAACGTGAAATCAAATCATTAAAACGTTTCAGCTGCGTGTTTAGCTGCAGGTGTTTATTGACTTTTGAAAAAAAAATATAAACAAAGATTTATAAATCAAGGAAAATAATGTCATATTATTTCTTCCTACTGATGGCTACGAAGTGTCACGCCAAACTGCAATGATAAAATCTCAGCTGTTACGATTCCCGGCTTATCTGCAAATGTCACACGCCACGATGAAGAATAGTTTAGGCAGCAAACTAAACATAAAGCTCCTTTTTAATCGGCATGTAACCCACGAACAGGTTTCTCAAAACAAGAGAATTCCAACTTTGTATAACTAACTTACATGACATAGTAATCACAGTTATGTGTTGGAACACTCCGAGGTGGTGAGTAAAGCAGATTTAAAAGTTGATTTTTTCGCAAAAACAGACAAGTTGAGTTTACAAATTGACAGGTGCTACTGGTATTTCTTCATGAAATCAGCGAGTTTGTGTAATTTTATCCTTACACGAACGCTAACGGTAACCTAACGGATTATGGTACAGTCATTCCATCACTCCTTTCTCCAAACCGCCCACTCCTCCTTGCTGGCATTCCCTGTAGTATTGGATAAATTATCTGTAAGGCCGTTTTTTATATACTTACGAGTACCTGTACATAGTTGCTTTCGCAGTATTCCGCTACTCTTTCCAGGTTGGTAAAACTATCCAGCAACGCTCTCCGTCCCGCTGGAATTTCTTCCTCCAGCAGCATCTGTAGCTCCGCCATCTTTACATGCTTTTTACTACTAACGGCTGCAGCTCGCGCTGACTGGATGTGTCGTGCTGCCTTTGGGGGCTGTGGGAAATATCAACAACGTGACCATCTGTACGATAAAACGTGAGCACGCTGTTTGTTGCCATTGCTGTTAGTAAATTCCACAATACATACCAGAACAGAAAAACATTTTTTTGCAGCTGTCAAAAGACGACACAACAGATCACTGTGAGTGTGCACATACTGTTTATTGACTTATTTACAAAATTACATCCAGTAAACAAGTAGTGGGTACACTGTACAAAAACATACAATAAATAAGCAAAATAAATTATGTTGAGTCGACACAGACAGAAGGACAGATTTCATACGGGGTTCTCAATGTTTTCATCTCCTCTTGGGTATCCCTCTACCTCCATTGTCATCAAGAATTCTGTGTAGTAAAAATGAAAACAAGAACATCACTTTACAGATTGATGGAAATCACACACTCTCCCTGTTTGCTGCTCTGTTTGCCTTACAATTACAGTGAAGTGAAAATCAAACTGTTTTCTTTGGTGACATCAAGTGGAAGTCACATGAATTACACTAGGATGAGCTATGATGTCACATGGGGAGAACATGCAAACTCCAAACAGAAAGGTCTCGAACTGGGATCCCTATTGCTACAAGATGATGGCGCTAACCACCACCCCAGCCCTGTCTGCTAGTCTTTTCTGATATGAAGATGCTTACTAGTACTCCATGAGGTCAACGGCTACCAAACAACAGTTACCTGGCAGCTGTATATTACCTTCTGTGTAGTCGATGTCCGGCCGCGTGGACACAACAGCCCAGGCCAAACCCACTAACAGCGCCACCACAAGATTGACCACGATCCACGGCCGCAGGATCTGCTCCTCTGAGCCCGAGGGCCTACGGTAGGCGAAGGGGGAAAGCAACAAGCTTTGATCACGAACAGGTACAAGCAGCCCAGAGGAGGCATCTGACATTTGATTTTGTTGATAGTGGATTTCTGGCAAACAAAATATGGCAAATATTATCCTTGGATCTTTCCTCTGTGTTAGATCACAACAAAAAGCATCTTAGTCAAGAATGCAATCACTTTTTTTTTTCTGGTTGTAATGAGATCATTTATGCTGTTTTCTTTATGAGTTCATACACCATCAAAAAATCAGAGTTCTCACCACAGAGTCGCATTGGCGGACGGATAGAGGTTGATGCGATCACTGGTCATTTGCTGGCTGAGGGACAGGATCAGGGCTATAAAATATACTGAATACACACAAACGATTAAGAACCCTTAATCATCATCGCCCTTATCACCAATGAATCTTTGCCTGTTCTTACTTACAGAATGACGCCAGGGCAACAGGGTCGAGGGTGAGAAAGCCTCTCAGGGCCATGGAAGTCTTGGCCAGGTTCACCCTGCAGGCAACACCAAAGAACAGCTTTAGTAGGGCCTGCTATGGAGCAGTTCCTATGAACTTTAAATGAGAAAGACATGATGTTTCTGGGGGTTTGTTTGTCTTTGAAGCTGACGTGCCGGTTGCTGTTGAACATGGTGCTCACAGACCTGTCGAAGGCGGACACGGTGCTGATGGCGAGCAGCAGGTAGAGCAGAGACTGCGCCGGGTAGGCCAGCGGATGGTACTGCTGCAGCAGGTTGGACAGCGAAGTCATCTGATCGCCCGCCAGCACGTACACAACGATAATGTTCCACACGGCAAAACCGGCCAGGAATCCGTGAGAGAACAGCCCGATCACCCTAAAGAGAGACAACACAACCCAGAGCTAAACACAACACCGTTTCATTCTCACATTATTTCTGTGATTCATAAAGATCACCTTTGTTTGAGGAATGAATCATCATGAATCATGATGTTGCATAACCTACTTTCAAGGTTATTTGTGCCCCCATTTTTTCACTTTTTTGTATTATGTACAAAACATATGATTGGGCATGCATTTGAGGGTGTCGGAAAATGGTTCCCTGCAGGGAACAAATACGTTTCTGCTGCTTTCCTGTTTTTCCAGACAAAGGCTGAGTTGATTCACTTGGCTAAAAGCACATAAAGTAGTTGAAAAGACCACCGTGAGGATCAGTCCACCAACACTGAAGTACTCCAAAGCCTCAAACATCCAGATTTAATCTGACTCTGACAAACACAGGAGATATTTTATTGCCCAAGAACATGAAAACTTTAATAAGGAACCTGATTAATGCTTTCATCACATGTCATTTCCAGAAAATACAGAAATCTCAACTATTTCCAGCATCCAGAAAAGTACATCTTGCATTTGTAACAAATAAGCAAAATCCTATAACACAGATGTTATACTCAGAGATGGAGATGTTTTTTTGTGTAGTTGGGATTTGGTGGTGAACACGTGTGAGTGCAGACCTGAAGCCGCCGTGAACCCTCAAAGCGATGTCCCTGGTGGTCCAGATCTGCCTGGGGTCCATGTAGTCGTCCATCAGCTCTGTGTGTCTGAGCTGCTCCACTCGATCCGCCTGAAAACGTCCTGCACACACAGCCATTTAAGAAACAAATGTAATACTCCACAGGCGTGGAGAAATTCCAAAGACATGTATACAGACATCCAGCAGCACAGTTTCTTCTGCTGCTAATAGCCTGCAAGTCATGGACTGACACAAAGTGGATATATACACACACACACACATTTATGGAAGTAACCTATTTGTATCAAAAGTGTAATTACACTTCATATGTAAGCATAGAAATATGAACAAGATGACCACAAAGTCAAAAATAAATGCCAACAGCAATCAGCACTGTCTTTGTTTTCTTAGTGTGAATCTCCTTTGGTCCAGGCCTCAGTGTTAAACCTTTAACAGCGAGTCACACTCACGGTTCCTCTCCACGAAGACTTTGCCGACCGGGTGGCTCTGTCCGTGCGGGGCGGAGAACAGGGAATGCTGGGGGATGGGCGACTGGGCATCGGAGATTATGTCATCATCTTCGACTCCCAGGTCATTGCTGGTGTGCTCTGCGGCCTTTGCCTTTTTGCTAGATAATTCAAGAAAATGGCATTTAGCAGATGGAACAACAAAATGTCTTTGTTCACAGGATTCTGCTTGAACTATTTTATTGTAAAACCAATTCCTAATTCACCATTGACTTTCTCCTAGTTTTTCCATCTCACTGCTAATGAGGAGCTGATTGAAAAACATTTCCAGTTTAATTGATTAAGTTTGAACGATGAACATCTGACTTCCCCTCGGATACCGCCATGAGCTGAATCAAAGCTGCCATGGTTACCTCTTCTTTTTGGTTCTTCTGGTGACAGGAACGGCCGTTTCCTCTCCATCCAGGCCTGAGTCGACCGTGTTTCCGTTTGGAACATCAGCATGCTCCGTTTCCTGGTCTGATGTACAAAAACATGACAGAAAGAGCCTTTCAGATGATGAATTTTACATACAACACCCTAAAATTCTGAAGACATCTAACATATGGTGACTCCCCACCAGCTGTCTTGCACCTCTTTAGTGAAAAGTAAAGGTTTGCTACCAATAGTGGAGGCTTTCTTCTTTTTCTTCTTCTTCTGCGGTGCTGGATCCTGCAGATCAGGAGTCAGAGGGTCCCTGCTCTCAGAGCTAATCCTATTGGTCACATTCTCCATCTCCACCTCCAGGCCCACTGTAACAGAGCAGGGCAGGAACGTGTAAATAGAGCAAAGCAGAACAGAGGCTGGTTTAAAGCTGCTGATCACCTTCCCCCTGCTCCTCCGTCTCGTTCGCCTCCTTCTTCACTTTCCTCTTCTTGCTCTTAACTGTTGGCATGGCGGCGGCTTTCTGCTAAAGAATCAGAAGTTCAGAATGAATCTCTGAACGTGTAACAGGCGGCGTACCGTCTAAAAGTAATTTAGGTCAGTAAACGAGTGTTTCCCAAGGATTTTCAAGTGGTCGGGCGGTGACGCCTGTTTGAGATAACAGGATTAGCTTGAGCTCTGACGACAGGTGGTGGAGCAAGCTTTGGGAAACGTGCCACAAACCACTCAGTCCTGTGCACATCAAAAGCAACACGAAGTCATTTGGAAAAGTTGTGCAGCAGATAATGCACCGTGATGACTCAGAAGAAAGAGATACCCGCTTTGGCCATTGTAAGAAAGGCCTCTACAACTAACACGGCAGCAAAAAGGGATCAATTGCCATCTCTATATTGGACATTTTAAAATCAGATTTAGGTCAATTCGACACATGCTCACTCCAGAAAGTTTGGTAGCCGCAGTGGTTCAAGGTACAAAATGTTTTATTATGAATAATAAGCTCATTGTTTGAATGAATTCTGAGCTTTTCAAAACTTACATGCACACATTTTCTTTTCAAAATGGTAACATCATCTGTTTTGTACCCTATACAATTGTAATAAAAGTACTGACAAGAAAACCCTGTTTAAGAACACTCATAGGAAGTAAAATGAGTTGTGAGACAATGCAAATGATTGATTACCTCTCAACTCACCTGTTTGGTTCAGATTCAACTTAAATAATACGGGCTTACTTTTAAAAATGGATAAAACTGTGGTGAGAGTGTGAGAAAAATGGTCATATTTGTTTCATCACATCATAAGAGCACTGCACTCATCTCAAAGCCGCCATCGTCACAAATGTGTTTCTAGAGTATCATTATTTACCATAGATCTTCATGTTCCTATGGCATTACTCCAGTTATCAGAGTGAAGACTCCCTGGGCATTAATACAAGACCACATCACACAACTATTTGCAGAAGAAAAACAATGAGCAAGCTCATTTTTTGGTCATTTTTTCATTGAGACACATATCTCCCCCAAAACATTGGCATTACCACTCCAGCACTCCTAAAGATTCTCCATAAAAACCTACTTTCTATCCAATCTAAATAGTGACATAATTTTACTGTTTTTCCCAAGATTATCCTGTGACCCACATGTAAAACTATAATATATCGTTTTTTGTTATAGCATTTCCCAAAATAAGCTTCCTGATGTTGGATATTTCACTTTATAATTATATTTTACCAATAAATGTGTTTTTGGAGCTGAATGAATTCATGAATGAAGAGGCAATTATGTGAGAATTTCTCATCAACGATGACCTTTGTATTCATGTTTTAGAGCTCTGAATAGGAACATGTCAGGTCGAGGAACTATTGCTAAAATTAATTGTAATCCACATTCATGTTTTTCTTGGTTTTATTTGCCTTTGTGGGTGGTATTGAAATATATTAGTTGGTAGAAAACAGGCCAAAGTTAAATTGAGGCTAAAGAGACAGTAAAATAGGATAACATGATAGAAATACTATTCACACAACGTTCAACTATCCAGCACACAAACCAACAACACATACAGTATATGCAGTGTGCTTTGCAGCCTGTGGAAATTGAGAAAGAACTAATGGACTCTGAATGGACACATTGCATATTACAGTCAAGGAGGACTTAACAAATAATAGTATTTTGAATGAGCTGAATGTTATGACTAGTAAAAAGGTTTTTAAAAGGTTTTTATGCCTTGTATTGTGACATAACAGATAAAAAGACGGTAAAACATCCTGATAATCAACATGCAAGAAGTAAAACAGATGGAGCAACTGGATGTACAATACAATTTCCAAATGAGGACCAACATTTCAGGTAAGATATACTAAGCTTAGATAATGTTTACAACATCTTCCTTCTATATGCAATAGGAAGGACTGGTCTGAAGCATTGACAGGTCGCCCAAAGTAATGCACAATGATATAAACTTGAAACATGAAAGTTGAATTATGTTATGAAAATATTGTCTTTCTACATACGTTACTGTCAGATGGAAATCAGTGGCTGTTCTCACCTGTGAAGCTGAGTGTTTGAGGGGATGAAGCTACAGATGGTCCTCCTGTGTATCTGATCTCATAAAGCTGAAGTCTCCTAGAGTGAGCCTGAGTGTAAATACTTTCCCCTTCTTCCTTCTTTTCCCCCCTATCTTTTCATTGTGTTTAATCCCAAACCCTTAAAACCATCTCGGGGATTCTTTTACTGGACATCTTGAAGCATAAACACAGGACAGGGTGGTAAAGACGACTGAGAGGCGGGAGGTCTGCAGCTCTGAGGTTCCTCTCAGGGTTTAGAGTGGCAGGTTGGTCACATGCTAAGCTGTGGCAGCCTCTGGGAGCTTTGTGATTGGTTAATCAGATGTGATGTCAGATGCTGAACATGCCACGAATTAGCCCGCATGCTAATAATCCCTTTGTGCTTTGTTATGGACGTTTCCCCCAACAGATCCAACCAATATTGACTCTTTAAGACACAGTAATAGCTGAATTTGAGCTGGAAATGTTCATTTTATATCTGTGTCAACATCCAATTGAGTTCCAATTAATCTTGTAAAAAAATGTTCAACCAAAAATCAGCAAAAGCGTGGGCAGCACTGAAAACATAATTCTTACATTTAAACATAAGAAATACCATCTTTCATGTTTGTTGTATGTCTATACTAGCATTTCAAGTAATGCTAAAGTGTATTTCTAAACAGAAATATATAATCATCTATTTTAACAGTCAAAATTGTTAGAAATACAGTAATTGAAACAAGTAAAACCAGATTATTTTCAGCACTTACATGTCATTTTACATTTTCAGTGCAGCCGGTTTTTAAGTCACTTCTATAAAACTGTTGGTTTGAAAAACTCTACAGGTGGACCTGCTCTCCCTGAGTTTAACAGGTTAAAGATAAAACCCTCTCAGTGTAGAAAGGTCACTAGAAGCCATCCAATTAGAGAAACAAGAGGGCAGACACAGCTCCTACAGAAAGGAGCTGTCAGCAATCATTTGAAAATCTACTAATGAAAAACAGACAGCAATAAAAATGCCTTTTTCAGGATAAAAGCTATTCCCACTTATGATTCCGCATTTCTCTTGACGGCTGCAAACAACTTGACCTGAACCCATCTGAGGTTTTTGACTCAGCTTTAAAGGATCAGCACAGAGTTGCAGCTCCTCCTTCAATCCACCTCCCTGTCGTCTCCTACCTGCCGTGTCGTGTTACACCGACTGCTGTTTGTGTTGATGACAGTCTGTATGATACAGGGCGGAGACACTAATCCTCCTGGTAATTCGGCTGAGCGACAGCTGCCCTGCAGAGGATTAACCTCTGAGACACAGAGGGGTTAACACGCCCGCAACGTTGTTTCTTTTTCACTACCTGCTGGGATATTTTTTATCGATATTCAAAGTTCCTCCAGGATGAGAGGTTTTGCCAGTGTATAATTCCGTCTAACTTTATCTTTACACATACTTCAGTTGTTTTCTCAGTTGCAAATGTGTCCTGAATACGTGTAGAAGGTCAGCTGTGATCAGTGGGCACCCAGAGGATCATTTTAGGCTCCAATTTCCTTTGAAACTTACCGATTATGTCTGGCAGCATGTGTTAAATGACTTAAATTGTCACACAGCTCATAAATCTGCTTTAACATCAGCCAAGAAATGTATTAAATTTATAACAAGACGTATTCGATGAAGAAAAATGGTCAGACCCTGCTTTGCTCGTTATATATCAAGGCACTTACATACATTAGCTACAATAGAAAAAGCATATTGTGTGTTTAGAGTAATTAATGCAGTTGTAAACTTAATTTATAACTTAAAACTTGATTAGTGAAACACTAAGTTTTTCAATAGCATGATTACATGTAGTTCAAGCTCCTTACCTCCAGGAGTCACTGTAACTATTCTTTGGGACTGTGGGCCATCAAATGGAGCAAAATGGAAGCTTTAATTGTCTCCTCACCTAGTCTAGTTTGATGTAAAGAGATGTCGAAGAGAAGGATTTCAGGTTTGTCGTTCCCTCGGCACATGTTCAGTCTTAACAAGCTGTCAGGAATAAATTAGGGTCAACAAGTTTATCTGAATATGTCCAATAGCACAGCTCAATCTCTTTTTGATCAGACATATTGGAAACAAAAGGGGAGCTGCTCTCTTTCCCTCTGTTAGTGTGCTCACAAGCACAAAACAAAACCTCTGCTGGAGGTTATAGAAGCTGCTGTCAGCAAGGTGGAGGAGGGATGATGGTCTGGGCTGCCTCTGCAGCATCAGGACCTGGAAGTCCACAATGAACTCCTCTGGATCCTGAAGTATTCAGTCGGAATTTAAGTCATCTGCACCTCAGCTAAGGCTTAACTGAAGCTGTCAACAGGACAAAGATCCCAAACTCAGAAGCAGATCTAAGGCAGAAAGCCTGAGGAAGAAAATAACCAAAATCCTGCAATGGTCCGGTCTGTCCAGACCTCCGACTGATTGAACTGCTGTGTTGTGACCTTTTAAAGCTGTGCAGAAAGCGGTGCTTTAAAAGAACCTCAATACACTGGAGCAACGATGAAACAATGAGGGCCAAAATTTCTCCGCAACCTTCTGAAAGACTGATTGCATCATCAGGAAAAAACATTACGTCAAGCTATTGGTGCTGGTTCAACAAGCTGTCATAGGGTGTGCTCAGCTGTCCCACACAGCTTTTTCATAGAACTAACAGAAAAAAAACGGTGATTTTAGAGTGTATTTGTGCTATGTGACATGTGATTGTGGCTGTTCGTGCCTTGGTTAAGACCCGCCGAATCTGTCCTCAGAATGATTAGCTGTTTTGGCTTCCGCGTTTGACGCTGTCATTTGCCTCCCTCACAATAACCCATACACCGCTCCACACAGGAGATTTCACGCCGCGGCGGCTGCCAGGTGTAATGACATCAGGCGTAGGTGACAAGACATGACAGCGGCGGCAGATATGAAGGAGCGTCTGGGCCCAGCTCTCCACAAAGGAAGCACAAAGAGCCGCGGCTAATTACAGCCGCTGTCAACAAGCCTCATTGGAAATGCAGCAAAGCTAATGGAGGCGTGCTCCTTTCTGTGTCCTCACAGCGCTGGTGCACATATTATTCATACTCCAGCCCCAAGCACACGCACACCTCAGCGTTAGCATGTTGAACGCTGAGATTTGCTTGGCCCACGGGCAGCTGGCTGCTGGGCTTATTTTTTATTCTACAGAGAAAAAAAACAAAGCACCAAGACACTTCAAATTAAAAGGGAGAAAATTAAAATACTTAATCGGTCACGCATTTCAAAAGGCCTATTAAATAGTCTCAAATAAGACTTAATTTCATATTAACACTTATCAGTTAACATGTTGAAACAGATTGAAAATAAAACTGAAGGTCCGGTGGATTCGTAGAGAGCTTATGCAACTTGCATTGGCCTAAATCTATTTATTTATGACCCGGTGCGTGAATTAGCACAATAATTCCTGCAATGGAGGGATTAAATACTTTATTCAAACCACCCTTACTTATTGATGGGGTGGACAGCGTTCGGTGTAGAACTGGGGCCTCTAAAATGCAGGTCACGGGGGTAACTTGAGCACTCTTGCCTTATTAATAATTGTGTGTCGAGTCAGTCCACAAACCTGACTGAGATGTTGACGTCGCATGGCAGGAGCATTGGGCCTTCAGATGAATGTGAAAGCAGAATAGCATTTTTCCCGGTGACTCTCCTGCCTGCCTCCAGCTGGCTGACGGCTCTGATTGACTAAATACTGAGAAACCATAATGTCTGTCACGTCTGGGGGAATGTCTGGTGTCTCGTCATGTGTTGATTACCTATTGTGTACACCTGGGGTTCCCCTCCCTCATGTGCTTAAATAGTCCTCGTTTCCCATGTCCTGTGCCAGTTCGTTTTCGTCCTTCTTGTTGCGTCTTTTTGCGTCTCTCGTCCCTCGTCTTTCGTCTCCCCATGTCACGTAAGGTTTTGCTTTTTGCCATAGTCTTATTTACTTTGTTCCAAAGCCATGTTTTTTCACAGTTTTGCCACTGCCTTGTTTTTTAACCTTGTCTGGACTTCCACCCTTTTGAGCATTTTTTGTTACAATAAACCCTGTTTTCGTCATCTCCGCGCCTGAGTCCTCCTTCAAAACCCACCCCTCCCTGACAATGTCTAAAGTGATATTTCTATCATGAGGTAAACGCTGCATTGAGCGAGTGAGAGAGGTAAAAAAAAGAAAGAACAATAAGTCCTGAGTTCAGAAAACATGATTATTAAAGCTGATATCCTGCTGTGTGACTTGCACTGATTGGAGGGTCAGGGGTTGGACTCCATGTTCCTCCAGGTTACATGTTAAAAATTCTTTGGGCCGAGGAACCAAACCTCAGGCTGCCTGCCAGTGATAGAATGACATGTGGCGTAAAATGCTTTGAGTGGTCAGTTTGACTGGAAAAACACCATATAAGTAAAATCCATGATCCATTTACCATGATGATAAAATATTTATAACACACTGTGACGTAAATAAATCAATTATTCATGGAATTTATAATCCACAAGGTCACTGATACAGATACAATAGCAAAATAAGGCATTTTATAGGCTTTCATTTTACATTAACTTTTAGGTTTTGTATTTTTATGGTGCATAGATTTTTTAAATACAGATCATGAAATCATGAATCATGGAATATAATAATGCGTATAAATATACTCACTATCAAAGAGTAGATTGGAGGAGTAGTAGTTAGCAAAAATAATCAAATTTACGATATTGATTAGCAGAAATGGAAAAAACCTAAAGGATTGTAAGGGAAGTACTTAGAGGCCATCTCTGAGACAGTCCCTTAAGTCATATTTGTATGAAATATACTGAAAAAATTGACATGAAGTCCTATACATTAGCTGCAAATTAGTAGGATATGTCTAAGGAGTCAATGATGATGAAGCTTTAGTTTTAACACTGAGTTATTATGTTTCACCTACTTGATATGCATAGTCACAAACCTGGGTCAAAGGTTCAGGGGTATTCTTTTTTTTAAACAGGATAACAAGAAATAGAACAATATCGAACCTGCTCCCACCCTTCAACTCTAAGATACAGGATTATTAACTTTTACAGTTCTGAAAATAAAGCCGTAAATCATATTTTACCTTGAAGTTATGGTTCTCATATTTACATTTCCTTACCTGAAAAAGAGGCACTAAAAATATTCACTGGCACCGCTTCTTTACTAAAGTGTAAATGGCAATAGACAGTCAGGGAACTTCTGGTGACGTTGTCTTTCATTTTTCTCCATGCCCTCATCTGTATACCGTCTCTGTCTGCAATTCATCTTCTCTAACATTTGCTTCAGGTTTTTTTTTACAACAGAGAAGGAAAACCTGGGGGCCAGGCAGGACCTGTCTCAGGAAAGACTGCAGGGGCTGCAGCAAAGCACAGCATCCATGAAAGCTTGTTTGAATTCCTTCGGCGGAACTTCAGTGAGTCAATTCTCCGGGGAATTCATTTTCCTCATGCAGAGGGAGGTTTGTGAGTAGGGAGAGAGAAAAGCACGCTCATTAAATCAGGCCGGTTACCCGAAGATTGTGTTTGACGCTGTGAAGCTCTGCCCAAGACTTTCCTCAGATATCCTGAGCATGCTTAGTTTGGGCTTATGTTACGCCTGCATTGCATCATTTGCAGACTTTTTGCATAATCCTTTGAGCTGTATTCACCAAGCTTGTGAGAAAATCAGTTCAGCAGCTGTTGAAATAATAGTTGGGGTCTTTAACTAATAAATAACCTCATAACAAACTAATGCTACATTTACCAGAATAATTTTTTAATCACAAAACGCTTTTGCACAGCAAATCCATTTATTTGGGATGCGTCCTTCATGTTCACCATAACTTATATTCCTTGATACAGAGTTCACGGAGTGCTTGGCTCTGAAAAACAAGTAAATCTGCTTATCAAATGTTTGAAATTAATGGCATTATCTGACATGGTCCTCTGATAACTCAAAAACAGTCAGTGCAATTATAAAGCTTTGCTCTTTTAATTATTCATTTCAATCTGTAACTCGTGGCAGTAAAACATCTCTGCTGCCTTCGGCAAACAGCATCTTCAAAAATGAAAATGAAATAAATAAATGAAAACGGACAAATCTTAAATTGCACAAAACAAAACCTGGCTCCACTTTACGTCACACCAAAAGGTAATAGTTTGATAACAAGCTGGTAACAAAGACCTCCCCTGTAGTTACCTAAGTAACAAGCAAGTACTCGATAAAAAATGATAAGAACTGGTACGCCATGTAAGCCGGAAACTGACCATAAAAATCTCATTTCCATCCTCTTCTTGCAATTCGGCCCAAATATAATATGTTTGCTCTTTGAAGGTGTCCATGGTGATCTCTGTGGGGAAGAAAAGCTGCTCTTTGTTGCTCAGGGGAGAACAAACTATCCATTTCTTGAATCCACAAACACCTGGCAGAGGAAATAACATGGAGACTCCCAAACCATCACCTGCCATACGTGCACTGGTTTTGTGGGAGAGGGGAGTTTCTGAAGATAAACATCCGAAAATCTCATAAAACTCTTTGCTGATCAGTTTCATCCTTTGGGGGAAAAACTTACCTAATGGAAGTTATTTTGGAGTGTGTCGTCAAATTACCATACTGTTTGCTGGCGGTGTGTGTTCATCTCTCGACCCGGGCCGGTGTATCTGTTACAGTCTGCTCTGGATTTCTGACATCTGATAAACATCTCTGCTGTCAGACTCGCCTAGCCTCACAGCAGCGCTAAACTCCTGCACAGCCAAGCCCAATCTCTTGTATTTACAAGTGATGGGCTCAGGTTGTTACGGAGGGGAGGATCTCCTCCAAAGGAAAAGTCTCACTCCGACCCCTCGTGGGAGACGACTCGTTGTGTGAAGTGTAAAGTGTCAACATGGGTGAGAGCAGAAACAGCCATCGAGGGACGAGCGGATTTCAGCACGAAGCTGAATAAACGAAATTGAAAACATGTCCAGCCGTTGTGAAAACTTCGGCCAGACTCAAATCCTGCTGCGGAAAAAGCTTTTTCACAAGCAGATGAACCTGTTGCAGAGTGGTTTGACTTCATGATTAGCATTAGCTAAAAGCTTTCAAGTGCACACTCAGCCTGGTTCCAATTCTCTCTTTAATTTGAATAGACTTTAGCTCTAAAACACTGGTTTGTGCAAATGGTTTTAAGTTCTCTGGGTCTCATTATCGTTGCCCTTTTTAATACTACTTTCAATAACAATCTCATCCCATCGGTTGAACACACAAATATTTTGAATTTGCAGAATTCGCTGCACCTTTCCCAAGTTGGAGCTGCTTTTCTGGGACTGAAAAGTTTTGAAAATCCCTTAAAATAACCTTAAAACATCCTCTTTGTTTAATCTGTAATGTTTACTGCTCGAGCAAACTTTTGCTCCCTGGCTTTAACCCCAGCGTCAAATTGAGCGCTGTGGTAAAAGTGCACCGAGTCAGGGGGAGGAAAAACTGCCCAAAAGGGTGTCCACAATCCCAGTTTACAGAAATGAAAGTGTAAAACCAACGATCAACAAGAAAGGGGTCTGACAACTTCCGATGAACTGTTGTGGAAGGTAACATCTGCACATTCGGAGAGCACAGATTTACCTTTCAGGTTTCCGTCCAGTTAGTTGTTGCACAAACTTTAACATTATTTGACGTATGGTTTCAAAATGATTCGACAGGAAGCCCTGCAGAAACTCCGCTACAGTACCCAGACATTTTTAGACAAGATGGGAATGAAGACTCCCGCTCAACAGATAAGAAAATGAGGTCTGACACGAAATCTCTAAAAGGATCAACTTTGGTATAACTGTTTTAGTTCTTCCCGGCGGCTGCTGCTGGGAGCTGCCACAGAACAACCGGGAGATCAGTCCGGAGCAGAATCAGAAGTCGTCAGACTGACGTGTAGAAATATCCTGCTGCAGGTGCACCTTGAGGGAAAAAAGAGCTTCACCTGGACCCATCATCCAGGAGCCAACAGCGCGTAAGAATCGTTCGGGAGTTTGTCCTTTTCGTTTTCCACGATCTTCCAGTGTCGGATTGAAGGAATATCACAGTACCTCACGCTGCCAAGACTGCTTAGACTCGCACACACACACACACACGATTAAAGGTCCGAAACTTGGTGGTTCTCTGTGTGTCACGCCGAGCTGAGGCTGTCGAAACCGCAGAACTTCCAGCGTTTCTCCAGAGTGGCGCCCACGCCGCTCAGCTCCTGCCGGAACATGGCGGGCAGCCGGACCATGAGACGCTCCAGCTCCCCGGCAGAAACCTCCGGGAGGGAAACAGCGAGAGAAAAGAAGAATTAGCACCAACACCGAAAGATCAGACCGAAGTTGGTAGTGTCCTGTAAATCTCTGACAAATTTGCTGAATGTAAACACATGTTGGTTGCTGGACAAGAGGGGGAAGCTTTTACAAACTGAAGGAAAACGGGATAATACAGGCATAAAAATGGCCCTTTTTGAGAACCAGTTAGACCAGCAAGATTTTCTACAGCCTAGTTCTTGGAAGCCATCATTTTCCTTGGCTGTGTTTGTTTACATCTGTTGACAATAAACAGTATTCTTTTTCCTATTTTAGCTGTATACACAAGATAGGAAAGTGGCAGGGAGGACAAAAAAGAGAACACAGAAACAAAGCCGTCCCCTCAAAATGAACAAAACCACCAGTGATAACAGTAAAAATATTGAGAAATTCAATGAATAATCAGAGATAATGGGAATCATCCATTCTAAAACACAATGACATATAAAGTGTTAACTCTTGGTAGGAGATGGTTTATATGATGTGTATATGTCAGAGGAACTAAACAGCCATGGGACCATGTATCATTTGATTTGTATCATCATTCTTTTCGTAGAGCTATGAAAAGATCCTATATTCTAATAAAAGTGAGGGCTTTCGAGTAAATGTAATTTTCTCTGTCCCATTCTTTTGGGTCCATATGCAGCATTTTAGGGGATCTGGTTCAGTGCCCATTAAAGCCCTCTGGCACAGATCCCAACATTGCCACCGAGGGGTCCAGTTTTGAAATACCTATAACACTATTTTCAGCATTTACTGAAAACTGACTTCTACAGGCCGAATTTGAATCAGCTGTGACCTTGAATGCACCATCAGTCCACTTCTAAAATGAAAACCAGAGGAATAAAGTTTATTTATTGTTGTTTTTTTTTAAGTACACCTCAGATGCTGGGAAGTTATGTCAACTTTTGAAAAACAGATACAAAACAGATACAAATTTCTATCGTATCAACCGTTTCACTTTTGTTTGGACTATTGCTTTTCAGTTTTGATTTTTTCTTTGACTTAAAAGTAATTTGAATTGTTCAAATTTAGTGCAGAAAAGGAAAGGAAGAAATAGTATAACAAGAAAGACCGCTAAGAGAACCTGCATCCTGCTGCTAAGTGAGAGATCTGTGATTAACAAGCCGGTGTAGCGCCTGAACCTGATCCCCTGAAAATATCCGCCCCCCTTTTATTGGCTCATTTATCAAAATAAACCGATTCTAATTCTTTCAAATAAATTCCGCAATGTGCTAATTTCATTGATTCATCATGCAGCGGGTTTAAGGAGTCACCGTATAGATGTGTTTGTTATAACAGAGAAACTGGATACTGTGGAAGGTCCAAAAAAAGCATGACCTCATATGCTCATAAACAAATAAACACACAAAATAGACAGAAAAAAGCAAAGATGAAGGAAGCATTAGACATGAAGCTTGACGTGGCTATCTTTACCTTTGAGTCCAGTCTCTGTATGTATGACCAGAGATATTCGAGATTGGCCCCAAATGGATGGACGTGGAGGAAGGTCGATATGATGCCTTCAGGGGTAAAGCAGAAAGATAATTTATTGTTCAGTAAAAACAAAACATGACAGCACAGGTAAATCATACCATTTATATATATGTGTTTTAAATTATCAAAGCAGAGCAGGTGAAACCTCGAGAGTCAGGGGGAAGGTAATTGCTCGTTTTTTAAATTCACTGAGGAGACTTAAAGGTTTCCCTTCTCCCTCCATCTGCCTGATCTGAACGATGTGGCGCGGGCCATTTTGATTTCTTGGGGAACGGCTGTCAGATGTCGATCGCGTGTCACATATACCGCCTCAGTGATTTACAAGGTTTACTGATTCCAGATTCTGCATCCTCACGAAGTGGCCACGCGACGAACGAACGGCAGAAAAAAAACAGAAAAAAAAAAGAAAAACGCTGGCTGGAGCAGAAACGGTTCTCGAGTTGATTACTGCTGAGAGGTCTTGCAGAAGCGGGCAGTCGTGCAGAGAGGGAGGGGGGGGGGGGAGAACGGGGGGAGGGGGGGGTAGGAAAATAGAGTGGCATCCCCTTGAGGATCCAGCACAGCCAATATTTATTTCCTTGATTTATGTGGCGAAACGCTGGCAATTACAGACGGGCCTAATTCAATTCCTTCCACCAGGCCTGCTCACATGGAACAGTGCCATCAGAGGGGAGCTAGGGGTGGGGTGATGGGGGTGGGGGGCCGGGGGGGGGGTCGGGGAGCTGAGTGTGCACTATCCTCAAAGTAAAAGTTAAACTTCCAACTTGTAGGGGGGGAAAGAAAAATGCCCCGTGACAGAAAAAGTTCCCTCGGCACGGTGTCCGATCGCCACCTGCAGCGCGTCCGAATCAGCAAATCGGACATATAAAACAGTATTTACTGAATTTTTCACGCCTCGTACATTATTCAGAGGCACAAAATGCAGCCGCGCTTTCTCACACCTCGATGAGAAAGAAGGTGGTGCTTCGGTTGAGGTTCCAGTGCTAACACAGCATGAAGGGGACTGTGGAGCTAATGTAACTAAAGAACAGGAAGGACAAAACAGAAGGCAAAAAAGAACTGCTCTTTACACATTTTTACCCCTTTATAGGAGAGGAAACGCATCATGCATATATCTGTTTGCTGCCTCGCGTTCCTCTTAAAATATTCCTTTTTTTTAGGGAAACCTCCCGGCATTTGCAGTTTGCAGGCAGCTCCAGAGAAAAGACACAGAGCCCTGCCTCCTCTCTCCTTCATATCGGGATTTTCTTTGGCGCCTCTAAGAGAGATAAATGTCCTGCTGTTTCTTCTGCCTTGGACAGAGCCGAGCAAACACAGACTGCTTATTGCTTTGCCTCCTCACGCTGCTGTGTTACACGGTGGCTTCGAAATGACACAGAGACAGAAAAGAGCTGAAACAAGACAAACTCTGGACGCTCTGTGTGGCCGATAGAGACCGCGATTCACTCACGTTTTGCTCTGTTAAATCAACTTTAAAATTTTACGACCAAACAGATTCACATACTGTAGGAGCAGAGGGGAAACAAACAAGATCAATAAATTCTCTCCATGCTGTGATGCCTGAATCCAAAAACAGTGCCTTGGAAGCAAAAAATTAACCCGGTTTGACTTTTCAGGTCATTATTTTAACTAATAGTTAAACTGCTTTTCTCCCAAGAAAAGTAAGAAATGGGAATATGTTCCCTTAGCTGTAATAAAGGCAAAAATAAGTAGTTATCCAGAAATTCTCAGCTAACAAACTCTCCTGCCTCCTGCTGCAGTAGGAAGGAAAAAGGGTGGAAACGCTCCTGAAGCTGATAGATGCTCCAGACATCTTTAGCTAAACTGAGTCACCACAACTGGAAAATATGCTGGTCGTGCCTTGAAGCTCAACACAACAACTGAGTTGTGTGACCATCTAAGGTCACCCATTTCCACGCTGAACAGTGTGTGACCCTACGAGATGTTGCTAGTTTGGCATGTCTTCACTTTAAAAAGGCTACATGTCAGTTCTTATAAATGAGTCGGACTACAGGAGTATGTAATTCCTTCATAAACGATCAGATTTGACGGGATTTAGCTTTCTGTATCTGTGCCGTGTTAAGTTTCGATCGTATTTACCTAAAAGTAGGGCTTCTTTTTCTGATGCGACTCCTCTAATCAACTCACTCCTCCTGTCTCTGCTGAGGAACACCGCAGGATGAGAGCCGTTCATCCCCTGTGAAGACACACACATATAAAAAGCGGACTAAAAGTGAAAATAGTCCAAATCACCCATAAATGTATAAGTTACCAATAAATGTGAACAGGCTGTGAGGAGGTTGTGGACAAAACCCA
Organism: Menidia menidia; assembly: GCA_907169785.1. Classification (NCBI taxonomy): domain Eukaryota; kingdom Metazoa; phylum Chordata; class Actinopteri; order Atheriniformes; family Atherinopsidae; genus Menidia; species Menidia menidia. The sequence goes on along the minus strand of CAJRST010001113.1, from coordinate 2,072,365 downwards.
ACAGCTAAATAATTTACCGAGCAGCCCTTTGAAAAAGAATCAGAATTGTTGTGTTACTCTAAAGGGAATTTGACTTCATTAAAGACTTCAAATAAAATGACTGAAGCCGGATCTTTATCTTTATCGCAGATGAGAGGGAACTTTAAAGATGGAAGTCATTTGCTTTTTTGTTGTGACCCTCTTTTCTTACTAAACAATGAGGAAGACGTGGAGTTATGGCTGATAAAATCAGAAATGTTGGCCACAGACTACAAGTTCAGTCACGTATTCCTTGTTTCCATTTGAAGAAAATATTTCAATTTGAACAAACAAGCGATCAAAGTCATTTAGTTGTATATATATATATATATATATATAATTGTTATAGTGTTTGGGTTTTCCAGCTGACAGCGCTCAGCATATTCAATGTTTCCACGTCACTCTGACAGCATTCAGTTTCCCCTTCAGCAGCTCTGAGAGTCAGGACATTTTTCCCGTGATAAACACTCCGTATACACGCTGTGTGTGAGTAGTGGAACAGGTCATTTACTGGTGAATAATAACAGGCCTTTTTTAGATTTAGATTTGGATAAAGGGGGCGGTTTTGTGAGAAATTGATGGTTTTGTTTTTCTTCAATTTGGATGGATGGATGGATGGACTTTGTTGTTTTTGTTGTTTTTGGCTCTTACACATTTTGACAGATAAAGACTTTTTGTCAAAGAAAAACTACAGAAAAAGAGTATTTTTTATTCCAAAGCTATTGTGTGTTTGAAATCATTTAGGGTGAGTTATTCATTTAAAACTGTGGGTCTGGATATCAGGATTTTGGGGTAGAAATATGTGAGCGAGTTTTTTTGTTGTTTTTTTTACTCAGGAATGAAAAATATTTCATGAAATTTCACATGTTAATGGTATGAGGTGCCAGAGAAAATCCACCCATTTTAACAAACTGAAGTAATTTACCAACTGATTTTTACCTTTTCATGGAGCTCTCCGTTGGTTCCCTCCAAAGCCTCTCCATTACTGCTCAGCAGCTGGAGAGAAACAGAGGAAATTTCATATTTGGTGTGAGTAAAACTCAGAAAATAATAAACAAAAAACAACTTGCATTCGTTTCTTAAAGATGTAAGAAGAAAACAGCAATCCAAAAAAAAAACAAATGGATGTTTCTTGTTTTCTTTAAGATAATGGCGTAACTCAGTTTATGCGACTATAATGAGGATGGAGAAGAGCTCCACTAAAGTCAAACAAGTTCCACGAGACTCTCAAACAACTCCACTTAAAGAAGGACCGGACTCCCAACTTGGGTTGCTGAAAGTAGCTCTAATTAAAAAACTTTTAACAGTTTGACTAAAGATATAAAGACTAGAGTTGCCAAGTGGCTGATTTTGCTGTGTTTGGAAAGTTTGAAAATCTTTTCCCCGAGCCAAGCCAACCCGAGCAAACAAACTTCTGGATGTGGCATCAGAGTGGAATCCCTCAAAAAATCTCACAAAGGACTATTTAGACAGTATAGAGGCAAGTCCGTGGATGTTTAACCTTTTTCGCTGCTGATTACATGACAAAAACAGTTCCAATTTTGAAATGCGTTTCAATTTAAATTTCGCCCACCAGCTCAAAGCCATCAACTCGCATCCTGGATCAAAATTCCCGCTGGTAAAAGCCTGTAAACTGTTATCCATCAAGCCGAGGCTGTCAGGCCCGTCGCCATAGCAGCGGCACATCCAGCTTCAACAAGCTGTTTTCACTGATCCGTTTCTGCGTGAGGCGCTTTCTCTCAGACACTCAGCTTCTCTAAACTCGGCCCAAACAGCCCCTGACTGTGCAGCACAGGGCACGTGCACGCGCATGTGCATGCACGCCGGCTTCTGCTCTGAGCGAAGATGAATCTGCTGCCTGATTTATATGCAACCTCTGACTGAGTTTGTTGTTTTTATCTCTCTCTGCAACACAGACTCATCTGTCAGTCTCACCTTCAAAACCATTAAGTACCGCATGCTTTTCCTCACTGATCCACTCTCTTCTTTTTACTGTTTCTGTGCACTGATGGATATTTTATACCCATTTGAAACAATTATTAACCTTCATATTTCATCTATGAATAATAAAGATGGTTTGAGCTGGGGGGGCAAAATATATAAGGATCTTTTAAGCAATCAGTGGGCAGAAACTGGAGGAGAGTTGACTCAAAATTTGATCAAAGACAAGTGGATATAACAAAGAAAACCAATTAGATACATGCTCAGACTGAAAGCATGCAAAACAATGATGTGGACTTTTGTTAAACTTTCGAAAAGTTCATGTAAAGTTAATCATCTGATCTTTTGCTGATTACTTGATGTTGTGCGTGGCCCATACAGAGAGATCCAGCAGATGACGCCTTAAAACTAAATTCACAAACGATTTTCAACAGACTTTTCTGGCATCTGACCGAAAATGGAGTTTGTTTTATTTAACCTATGACAGAAATACTCTTAAATATGCGTAATCAGATTTTTGAGGCCGTGGTTTACCTCAAATTTCAGGACTTTTACATGAGCTGATGACCAGAAAAAAACTCCCCTCTGTTTGGACTGTTTGATTTATCGCTTTCTCTCTTCAGTTTGAGGCCTAATAACAGGGTTACAGTTCACAGCCGTGACATCAGAGTTACTCCCTGGGTGGCTATTTGAGTTTAATACATAGATAACTACACTAACAGATGTTCAAAAAGACATCTAGTTTCTTTGTGGAGAGGGAGGCCGTGGTCTGACTAAAGGGGATTATGATGAAGGGCAACTTATAAAAGCTAGTCGAAGGTGTCAGTGAGATAAATAAGTAAGATAAGACTTCTTATCGACATTGTCCTGGATATGAATGTTGCTAAATTAAGACCAGATCATGGCCTCCTGCACTATGTACAGTTTTCTTTAAAAGCGCACATTAGTTGCTAGTAGTTTTTTTGTCTTTTACCCTTCTTCTATCACAATGAAGAAACTGTAGACAGGGAAAAAAGCAGAAATAAGACTTTCAAACACACCTTGTCTCTGAGGGAGAGCACCTCCCCCTCCAGGTAGCGATGCTCCTCTCTCGCCTGCTCCAGCTCCGTTTCTTTACTCGACAGCTTCTCCTGCAAGCTCAGGAGTTGCTGAAAGGCAAACGAAGACATGCAATTAGCTGTCAGAGAGACTCAGTTAGGATGTGAAGCTGCTTACAGCGAAGGCGTGTCTGCAAATGTAAGAATTAAACATAAAATGATAAAATGCTACTGTGAATGCATGAATTTACCAATGAAAACAGTGCGTAAATGGCTTCCTTTGTCCGAATCCTATTCTTTGAAACCCTTTTTTTTGTTGAAATTGGATTAATATTATTATATTATATAGGAAAATGTGCAGAGATGTATTACGTCAACATGCTGATGCATTGAGGCTTAAGCACCATCTGTTTAGGGGATAATTTTAGAAAAATTGAGCTATATGACCAATTTTTATCTTTGATTATAAAAGGATAGAGTTTCATATGTGCTGGATTGGTAAGAGGTTTTCTGGCTAAATATGCAGTAGGCTCTGAAAATGTACATTTGCCATTAATCTCCTTTGGGACTCCAGGGCTGAAAGACTGTTCTTAGTCTCTGGCTGTAATGTGTCAGTCATGCATGTCAGTTTAAAGATGTCTTCAACCCAAATCGGGTGGGGAAATGATGTCACTTTAGTGGAAAACACCCTTGTAGTTTGCTTGGTCCAGCCGTTTACTCATATGTTTATATCTGTACAGCTGAATTCTGAACAACAGAATTTGGTTCAAATGAAAGCGTTTGGCAGCTGGCAACAAAAAATATTCTACTCGTGTAATTCGGGGCTCACAGATGCCCGACTGGGCTCTGTTGCCTCATTTGGAAAAAACCTCTTTTGAACAGTTGGGCTTTAAAACTGATGCCCACTGAAGCACCACCATGCACAACGCTTTTTTTTCGGTTTTCTCATCCCAGATGCACGTGTAGAAAAAAAACGACGGCAGGTGACAAACGAGAGGAGACAGATGGGGGACTTTCTGTCTTCCCCTTCAGAAGTCAAGTTGGCTTTGCATTTTGCATTTACAACGAGCCGGCAGGGCGGGGCGCGCCCGTTTTGCCTGTGTCTCCATCTATCAGCTCTGTCACTTCAAATAGAGGAAGACGAGAGGTCCAGTCCAATCAGGGGAACTCGTGCTCCCCGTGCTGGGCTGTGAAATCAGTGGAGTGCAGGATTATTGGAGACCTCCGAGTCAGCCGCTGTTTATTCGTCTGTTTGCTAGTTTCAGCTCGGCTCTCTGGTTTTTGGAGATAAAACTCATCTGTGGTTTTCACGGGCTCTGCAGCACCGAGGAGCCGATAGGCCTTTGCTCAGTAGCATGCTGGAGCGTAGAGAGAGGAGAAATGGTTGGTTGTTTTCCCCGGTTCTGTTCTGAACCCTTTTTCCACTCTTTTGGGTCATTAAATGAACCTGTAGATGGGCCCTAAGAGTTGGTGCCTTTCTAAATACATCACGTCATATTTAGAAGGCTCTTCCATTTGTTTTCATAAGCTTTAGGAACAAAACACAACAAAAATGACGACATATACAGCACAAACCAACAGTTTTGACACACCTACTCACACAAATTAAATGAGATTTTTAAATGTAAATGCATCTTTAAGTATAGCGGCTAAATGCATAAGGGTATGTAGCTTGAAGGGAGTTTCAATAAAGCATAAATAGTATTCAAATAAAATGTTCCAAATTGCCTGTTTGTCCAGAGAAAATGGATGCCAAGAGTAGGAAAACACCCATTAAGTATTTCTGTAAGTCTTTTTTAATAAACTGATAAATGCTGAATTCATGCTATAAATTATTTTCAGAGCATTCCGTACATAATTTTCCCCCTCAAAAACCTAAAAGCATAAGCACAAAGTAATTACAGCGCTGTGCCCTGGAGGGTTCTTTTACAGGGTTGCACAGCATGGCACATTAATCAAGAGGGTGTCTAGCACCACAATGACTTTGTGCTTCTGGTTTTTAAAATGTTCAGAGAATTTATATTTTAGAGGAAATATCCACTAATTGTACCTAATCTCTGGTTTGAAGTTATTTGCACCGTGACTACACTTTTCCTTTTGGTACAAGTAAAGATGATCATCTTTGCTACAGAAATTCAAATTTACTTCAAGTTTAAAGATGGAAAGAGCTTTCTGAATTTCAGGATTCTTCACATGGCGGCACTGTAAACATAAACATAATTAATTTCTGGTTATTCTTTACAATAAAAACTAAGGAATGTTTTTTTCTGCTCAAATATGGTCATAATATAAAGTAATTAAAAAGGATTGGTAGATTTCCTTTGTTTCTACTCGACCCCCTTGAAATGTGGAATAAAACCAGTGTCATGAATTAAATCCACCTGCCAGCCTTGTGCATGAAAAGACTTGGACATGAATTATCAACTATTTATTTAGTGGAAAGGGTATAAAAGTTGCCAATAAAAGTCAATAATAACAGTCAGTGGACTTTAAAATGATAAAGAATCAAATAGTATGAACCTTCAGAAACTTGTGTGTGTGTGTTTCTTCATATTGAATTTAAGTTTTTTGTGAATATCATGGTGATTGAGAGCTCAGCATCGGCTAATTTGATAGTTGTCATGGGAAAAGCTTCAAAGAAATTTCCTGGAAAATACATAATTACTGCAACATGAAGCTGTAATGATGATGTCATCCAGATAATGTGACCTAAGATGGCCCGGTTGATGTGAGTAGTTGGACCAATAGGTGATGATGAATGCGTACCTGCTGCATGCTGTGCATGCTCTGCTGCAGCTGCTGGATCTGAGCCTCGGCGCCGTTTGCGTGAGCGTGCGTTTGCGTGTGAAGGCGATCGTCATCTGGGCGGCCGGCTCCTCTCTGCTCCTTCCTTAAGAGATCCACTTCGTTCCTGTAGGCATCCAGCTGCCAGCGCAGGGAGTCGTTCTCCTCCCTCAGAGAGGTCTGAGTCTGATCACAAACTCCTTCAGGAGGGGATGAGAGGAGATCAAAGAGATGCTGAAGGCTTGTCCAAGGTTCATTCGACAGTTTGTTATCGCCAGCCTTTCAGATGCTGCTTATTTCTGAATTTGAACTGTGATATCGTACCATTTTCCGTATCCGCGCGTATCCTCTTGCAGGGGATCTCATCCGAATCATCTTCCGACATCTCCATCTCCTCCTCTCGCCTGATGCCCATGATCTCCTCGCTGTGGGCATTTCTCAGCTCCTGAAAACAACACAACAAGTGGACGCAAACACGGCGACAACGGTCCTCAGCACAGCCAGGAAGCCGAAGGCGTGTGCAGACGGAGGCAGGACTGTGCCTGATTATGTGGTTCTGAAAGGTGCTAAACGACTGGAGCTGCTCCTGAGGTGTTGTACTGATGGCGGTATTAGTCAGTGGCCTCATTCTGGACATTTCAGATATGACTACTGAAAGTACCAAACATATCAGACATAGTCTTTTTGTAATATGTGTTTCATATGTTAAAGTATCTGAACAAACACATCTGAGGTACACAATTATTTGTAGTAACTAATAAATGAACCCCTTTACAGCCCTATGCTCATATCAGTGTAATGCAAATGGGGGCATGATGGGAATTGTGTGTAATGTGACAGGAATAAAGCACATCAGTGGTGATTCTGAATTATAATATACATAATTTTTTATGCTTTCAGTATACACTCACAGTACTCCAACGCTTTGAAACCCCAGTTGTCAACTCCCCACATTGAATAAATAAAGATCAAATGTAATCTTATCTCCTCAAAAAACAACCTCATTTTCATTTCTTCCTGCTTTCATGACCAAAATTTACTCTGGAGGCGAAATGCAAGAGAAGAGAAGGAAATACTTCAAACACGTCATTTAATTAAATCATCGTTAATCATTAATTCTATCATGAAAAGTAAAGATAATGAAATGTTTCTGCATTGCATTTCCTAAAATTGGTCAGATTAAATGAGTGAGAGGGACTCTCACTCCCTCTCTCAACATGCTCATTGTTGGGAGTTGTTGGGGTTTGAGTTAGTAGACCTTCATTTAGGAAGTCCACTGTTTGTCTCATAATCCATTTACGTCAATTTATTGTTGAAACAGTGTCATAGCTACAGATTGAACATACATCAAGCATGCATTATGACGCGCTTTGGCATCTTTGTGGCTGGAAAACATTCACATGTCTGCGGCTTCAAGAGATTTAAATGGCAATATTCGGACTTGGACATGCTCCTACATTCATGTGGGTTTCATGTAGACTTACCATAAATACTAGCCATTAAAGAATGGGCTCAGGAGGGGACTGCGTCATGCTAGGGATGACTATACTGACTCTCACGGGTCATGCTGCGCACCCATGGCTGACTCTTACCTCTTTTTCAACCAAAACTGCTAAATGTGGTGATGTTGAGCTGACTCAGATGAGGCTTCACACTTAATTACTTCAAAGGGTGGATTTGTTTGCTTTTAAAGTTGGTAAATTAGAGCATACAAATACAAAATGGCAGTGAAATTTGTTAAAGCTAATCAAATTTTGTTTTAAATCACTGCCTTTAAACCACTTTAATTAATCTTCTATGGAAAAAGGTTTGTAGAAAGTTGTTCCAGGGCACTGCCCAGCCCTAATTGGCATAAACCAGACCATAACAGCCTTTCTACCAGTGTTCTATCTGCAGAGGGCAGTGTGCACCTCCTGACTTTGTTTTATGCTTTTAGCTGAAAATATGAAATTAGAAATATATATTCACTTGAAGCGATTTCCATTTGTTTTTATTCTACCCCATAAGAGTGACCTAACCACTCTGCTTGTGCTTCAACAGGTTGCTAAATCCACCCTCGACTGCTGACTGGGCCGAAAACTGACAAATCCTTCGGCTTTTGAACGCTGCGTTCTCATGTTCAGGCTTGTTATCTTGATTTCACTCCGGATGAATAATTGATAAGAGACTTAACCCTGGAAATCACAGTTGCCATAGTAGCGCCTCACACTTTCGAGGAGACGGCAGATCTGTTCAATTTTTTTGGGCTGCGGGGGGAAAAGGAGAGGCCCAGATCAGAGGATGCCGTCGGTCTGCCTGTGAGGGAAAAGCTTCCAACCAAACAACAACAGGGACACGGAAATTGACAGATCATACGGGGCTGTCTGTCAGCTTTCTCCTAGAGACTCAGAGGTGATGGCCAAAAAAAGAAAAGCAGGACAGGGTGGGAAAGAGAGAATAAATTAAAGGTATACCAACCTCACACTGCTTGCGCCAAATGTCTATGTTCTTGCGCTGTGCTTTTGAGAAATGGTCCCATGCCTTTTGCCGGGTGGCGGCGGAGAAAACGGTGGTGATCTGCTCGACTTTGAGGTGAACGGGGGAGGAGTAAGAGGAAGGGGGGGAGGGAGGGTCAAGACAAAACAAGCCATTTATGTAGCACTGTAGCACTGACTGGAGGCTCGAGCAGCAGGCGGAGGAGAGACCATGGGCATACGGTGACCACAGGTGGAGTTTTCCACAAAAAAATACTCCTAAATTGTTACCTCAAGTCAAACTCTAGGAAATTACTCCTATTTTCTGGTTTAGAGACCAGTCAGAGTTTTGTTGTGTTTAATTTTGGGTCCCGTAATTGGGGACAGGCCATTTTTACAATCAAAATTCCATAAAAATGTAAATTACACGTATCATACAATTAGAATTATGTTGTATATTTCAGTTAGACAATGTTAAATCATAAGATGCAGAATGGTCTGGATCCTGGACGAGGCTGAGACCATCTGAAAACAAAAGCTGAGCTTCGAAAGACCTGGTCCTCTCCCAAAGGTCAAAGGTCAACAAACACTACAACAAAAAGCTTCTAGAAACTTGCAGACTGTCAAAAGAAAAGTGGACTCAGTAGGAAACGTGGCTCCGTGCCAACTCTGTCCCAATATGATTCAATGTCATCTTGTAATTATCTCAAAATGATTAAATCTCTCATCCTAAACAAACAATAACTTTTCTATGATCAGCTTTGAAGGAGCCTGCCTGCATAACATCTGTTTTTGTCACAGCCTCTGTTATTGTCCTTAAGTAGTTTGATGTGATACTGTAAACAGGATGGTAAAGGTAAATACTCCATTAAAAGCTACATTATTCATCTTCATTCCAATGAATAACGAAATAAGCAATACATTTTGAAAAAACAAAAACATGCTTCATGAAGAGAACTCAGTTATAGAAAGTTCTGGTTTGTTTGAGGCGTTTTCCTCGTAAACACGGCTCTTTGGCACAATCTGGGAGACAAACACAAGATCCTGCAGCAAAAGCCTCCTTACACTTTGAAGGAATTTCATCATCGTGCCTCAAGGCTCTAAAGATTATTTTTTTATTTGTATGCATGAATAATTTCAAACCATTTTCTCTGAATCAGACATCTAAGCGTCCCTCGTAGCAAACTACCCCAAAATATATTATAATTATACATCTCCTGGCTGTTCAATCAAATCAAACAGCTGGACACTGGATGACCGAGAGAAAGAACAAGAGTCCTTAAAGTCAGCGAGTAAGAGGAATTATGCTGGAAAAGTTTTTAAAACACTGTAAATGTTTCCACATCCAAACAACAGAATGATTGGAAATACTTCTCAAAGTAACTTTGAAACATGCGGCATCGTTCGGTGCTTTTAATCACTCCTTTTGGGACAGTTTAATCAACGTAAAAAAGATAAAAAGAACATTGTGTGTGTAATTTGACTCTGAAAGCCTGCCTCACCTTGACCTACGCAAAGAAGTCTTATCAGCAGTAAATATTTTGCCCTTATGTTTTTCAGGGGAGTCCTCATCCCCTAATCTTTCAATGCTGAGGTGGAAAGTAAAAAAACAGCCCAGTGCAAACTTTTTTTATGGTAAATAGGCTGAAACGTGTAATCAGAATGTGCGTCACGTGATGAGCAGGCCTCTCCCCCGGCTGGTGCTCCATACTTACATCCCCTCAGCTTCATTTCCATCACGACTGACTAAGGCGCCATTTGTACAAAATGAAGGTGACTTTTGACAACATCTAGATCAAAATCAGTTTGGTGACACATCCAAAGCAGAATATACGGTCAGTGTCGGAACCTGTCAAACGTTTAGAAGCCATGGTCGAAGTTTTACCTCCATTCTGTGTAAAATGTTGCCTTTTGCAAGTTTTGCTCTGATCTCTGAATTGCTTTTATTTGCCAAACCTGAATGAAAATAAAGGAATACCCGGTCACCTTGACCATCTGTGTTCATTGTGGTCATTGAATTCTGAGTGCTACTTCTTGGAGGAATAAACTGGACTTTGATCTTCAAAGAAAAAGATTATTAATGTACTTACTATACTCACCCCTTTGCCTCTCCCTCTATACGTCTCGGAATGGTATCTAATACTCTTAGATTACTTAAACTCGTGGACTCGGACTATCCATCCTGAGCAGAAGACTTTCCACACCAACGATCCGAGAAATAAACACTCTCTGAGCCATGGTTCTGCTCGAGATTTCTGCCTGTTAAAAGGAAGTTTTTCCTTGCCTGTGTCGCCCAGTGCTTGCTCATGGTGGGAATTGTTGGGTTTCTGTAATTCACTTCAGAGTAGGGTTTGACCTGCTCTGTTTGGAAAGCGCTGCGAGACAACTGTTGTTGTGATGTGGCGCTATACAAATAAAATTGAATTGTATTGAATTGAATTAAACACTCTGTGCTACCAACCTGGACCCCGGCGTCTTGCTCTCTCTTCGTAATTAGGACAGTCTTCCAACCATGACGACAATCTGAGCTTAATCAGATGCACCGTCTCTGCTGTGTTTAAGCCAACCGGGTCCCTCTCATTTATGCAGATTAAAATGTAAAGACGTGACGGGGAGTAACGCTCAAACGGGGATGATCTTTTGCATGAACGGCCTTCCGCCGCCCGCCGGCGGAAAGGTCAGAGAGCCTCTGAAACCTCCGTGCGAGCGACCTAATCGTCACAGCGCGGGGAGCTGGAGATAACCGGGCCGATGGCGAGACGGATGAGGGAGCGTTGTCATGGAGACTGAGGCGAGATGCTCGCAGAGCAAATGAGTTGGAACGAGGTTGGCTTTTAAGTGGATGCGGTGGAAATGGCTCGGCGGTCTGCCGCTGAGCCACGCCCTGCAGCGGGGGCCAAAGGGGGGGGGGCAAAAACCACCATGATGAGGAACACCGGACGTCTATCAAGAGATGATGTCTAATAGAAATGAGTTTTAATTTGGCTGCATTAAAAAATACGACATTAGATATTCTTACATTATTTCATAATTCTGATATGAATGATATGAAATATGACATTGTTTACATAGCTGCTGTCATTTTTAACTGTCAGTATTTAAATAGGACTCGAGGTTTTAGGCTCGGATCAGAACCGATGCTCGTTACCTCAAATTGTTTTATGGGTCTCCATGTAGTATAGTAACATAATCTGCAATAGCTCCAGCTATTATATTATACGGTTCATTTATCTAAAGTACATAAACTCCTCAATTTATACGAAATTTTATGGTAAAAACTGTACATGCTTAATTTTATAGACAATTATGTAACTTTTTAATAACCATCTCGTAAAGATTCTAAATGTTCTCGGCTCATCGGCAAGACGTGGCACGGAGGATTTTTCGGTGTGAAAAATAACAGCTTTCAAATCCAGCCCGTGGTGCTCGTGCCACCAGCAGATGCTGAGTGTGAAAGCGAGTGGCCTGATAAACCTCTGCCAAAAAGATTACAGCAGGACTTCTTCCCCCGCCTCGGATTTTCTCATCTCCCAGCGAGTCTTCTTCGCACTTCCATGTGTGGTTGACTTTTCTCTCAAAGTGCTCAGGGTATTTTCACTGAAAAGCTTTCTGGTACCCACTGCTAATAAAACAGAGAGCCTTTGAAACTGTTTCATACAGACAGTCATGGCTTTATAGCCTCAGTCTCCCTGAAAACCCTGCGTCGTAAGAGTGAGATGGCGTGTTTGTGTCATTTGCGTCTCTGAGAGGCTGCCTCACCTTCACCTGCACAAAGACATCAGTGAGCCATTCCTGTAAGTCCTCATTACCCAATCTTCAACAGGGAGGTTGAAAGTGAAAAACCCAGCCCAGTTCAAACTGGGAAAACTCTTTTATGCTCAAACATAGAGATGTAATGAGCAGGTGTCTCCCCAGGCTGATGCTCCATACTTACATCTCCTCAGCTTAATTTCCTTCCCCACTGACTAAGGCACCATGTCTACAAAATGGAAGGTGACTGTTTCTAAAAAAAACATCACAAAACGTAGTGATATATGTCACTTTCTTGTCTTGCAAAAACTGGCTACTGTAAATGATCAGTATATAAGTAAATGTGGGGAATTGTCCAGAACACCTTGTCCAAAATACCTCCTTTTGGAAATGGGGGTGATGTTTAATGTCTCCTGTAACTACTCCTCAGCATGTGGATAGAAACCTTCTATCCACACCGGTGTGAGGAGGAAACCATGTGTCAGACTCACCTGAAACTATCCAGCATGTGACCCGTCAGGGGAGTTCTCTCAGTTGGACTTAACGCGCAAAAGAAAAAGAGCTCTTACACTGTGTTAAAATGGCCATCAGGGCGTTCTTGAAGGCTTCTTTGGCGCGCTCCATCTCCTCCTCGTGCAGGGCTTTCTCACTCATCAGCCGGCGGACGTGGCTGTTGGCCGACTGGATCATGGAGTAGAACTGATTCGCAGTCCGGCGGTTCACTTCGCCACGGTCGATCCAGGTGAAGAGCACCGCCGTGGCCTCACTGAATTTATGGTCATCTGACAGAAGAGATTCGGAATCAAGCAAAAAAAAAGCAAAAAAAAAAGATTTAACCATATCAGTTCAGAAATTAGAGCTCATTTAAGTTAAAAATTGTAATTATAGCTTCAAACCACAAGTAGCCACAAACCAAAATGGAATCCAGGAGTAAATATTTAATCTAATTTGAACTCAATCATTCCATACAACAATCTCTGTTTTGTGTTGTGCTTTTTCTTTTAAATAACCTCGTCCATGAAAGGATGAAAGGATTGTGTTATAAACTGTGACATTTAATAGCACTTTTCTGGACTTGTGTGCCCAAAACTGGGCACGTGTGACTTACATATTGTCACATATCTTTAGACATGGGAACGATTCAGCATGGAATCAAAAAGACCTTAACATCTTATGCAATGAAAACTAAGATAGAAAAAGTAACGTCAGAAAAACGGGTACATTTTTACTTCCCGAAGGAAAAAAAAAAGGTTTGACATTCTTAGAGTACAAGGAGATCCTTGGATGTCTTATTAATTTTAAGTAAGGTTTACATAACAAATTAACTGACGTTATCTACACTTACTACTTTAAGCTAAGACAAACATTATAGCCAATCAGATGCAATATTGATATATGTGTATATATATGTATATATAGTGTTTGAGAGCAGTCCCTTTCTTCCAAGAATCCTGTTTGACACCAAATGGAGTCTGATATAAAAGCAGTTTTTTTGGGACTTTTAATGTTCAGTCAGCTAAACAAACAACAGAGTGCCAAGCGAGGACTAAAATCCATCTTTAGGGGCACCGATTGTTCGCAGCTTCTTGAATTGTGCTGCAACTGCTGATCACAGAAGGAATTTTGGATTTTTGACTTCTCGAGTGAAAGCTGAGAGCCACATTTGGTCTCAATTATTAGAAGTGGAAAGCCTTCGTGGGCTTCCATTGAGTGCATTCCCCCCCATTTGAATAATAATTGAACTATGCCATGGAGCCACTGACAACCGCAGAACAGAGTGAATTACAGAACATTTAATGAGCTCAATACCCACTGCAACACAACCTGTAAGAAGACACTTTCTTCAGCTCCGATAAAGCCCCATTCACTCACAGCTGCAGATTACAGTCACATTAAAGCCAGCACAATGAGGCGCTGCTTAACGCGGAAGAATGGAAGTTTATTTCCCCTGCTGTTCGAGGTGAAAAATGAATTCAAAAGGGTTATTGGCACAGGAGGCGTGCACGTTTATGTTAGGCTTTACAGGATGGATGAAAACCGCACCAAGGCAGAGTTTGCACAACAGAATATGTCAACAAATAGAAGCAACACGGCGCGGCTCTTCAGAGGAAACCCGAATCAGAGGGATGGTAGAGTTTAAAAATGATGCCAATACAAAGAGGTCTGCTTTGAGATTAGCAATGAGAAATATGTGATTTTTTTGTCTTTTTTTATAATCACAAATTTTTACACCTTTGTCAATTTTTTTAATTTTTAAAAATATTTTTCAACTTTAAAAAAAAAAAATTCATTTTTTTCATTTTATTTTAATTTTTTCATTCTTTTAATTTTTTTCAAATTTTCAAATTTAAATTTCCTCATACTATATAATGTTGCATCTTCGCACAGCTAAAAGCTCCACTCCACATCACAAAGGAAGGTATTTATAGAACAACCTCCCGACACATAAGTAAACATATATGTTTATGTCTGATACCACTGCTGACAAGACAATCATCAATAACACTAAGTGATATTTAATGCTACATTTTCCAGAAGACTCTAAGGAAGAAGAAAATATATCACTCTAATAACAGTAATAGCAGTAATAACAATAATAGCAGTTACAAGCGCGGCTCTCAGTGAGATTAAACTGCACAAAATGAATAAATAGATCCCAGCCTTTCAGTGTTCGCTGTCATAAAGGATGTGAAGACAAACAGCTCTAAACTGTGAATACAAAGGGATTTCAGTCAGGGCCGATAGGATTCAACCACAGCAGAGCGGAGGACACACGGAGGAGGAGGAGTGACCTTCACGCCCCCCCCCCCCCACAAAAATCGCTCATCACACGCTCCTCACCCCACACCTCATCCCATTCACTCCCACACTTTTGTCTCCCTCCATCCAATTTCTTCCCGTGTAAAGGAGGCAGGTGCAGGGCAGAAGAATCCATCGCTTGAAATTAAAATACGACACGATAGATATACGACTGCGCAGCTTCTGTGGTGGAGGAGGCTCATTCCGTGACTGAACATATTCATGTTCTAGTCTAAAGCAGGCAAAAGACACCCGAGAAAATGGAAAACATAACTCACATAAGCCACACTAACTCATTCTAGTCCACAGTTTCATCCATTCAGTATTTACTTTCTTCCAATATTCATCTAAAGAATGGCATATAGATTGAGCCATTAGCATGCTGATACACTGAAGTGGTGTTTTTGTATGAAATTGTGGTGTCATAGTTTTTTTTGTTTGTTTCCTGTGTCATTATGTTAATGCTCTATGATAATAATATGTCTAATGTCTTCAAAATGCTTAGTGTTGTCAAACACAAGCTCACTGGGTTCATGCAAATCTGAAAGATTAGCAGAATACAGATCCCTTTCATCACAACTGGACATATATTTTTTGGGAGAAGGGTAGCATGATGCTCATTGGAGAAACTCCAAACACCTTATGCCCTCACCCAGCTCCTGCGAGTAGCATTTTGCTGAACCCCAACTGTCATAAATCCTCCAGATTCTCCAAACCGAGATAGCTCAGACCACTTCCTGCGAGAGCCGGGAGTTCTGCTTTGAACTTCAAACGTCTGTTTGAAGTAGGGTCAACTCTGAATGCCACAAACCTTTTCTAATTAAAGAAAGTCGGGTCTGCGGGGAACTTTGGACCACAGGCTGTGTTAAGATGCATAAAGATGTTGCTCACAGATTTTGACACAGGCAACAACTCATCCCAACTCATTTCAGTGTGAGGCCACTCATGCTGATTTCTGACGTTGATGGTGACATGAAAAAAGAGGAAACTGAAAAGCAAATACAGAATAATCTGAGACAAAAAAAAAAAAAATCTATGGTTAAACACAAACTGCCCATAAGTGCACATCACCCTTTTAACACTGTCCTTTTAAGGTGAGAGTCCAAAGGTTTAAAATGGTTGTCTAACATGATAAAATTGGCAAAAAACTGAGCAACATTTTCTAAAGTAGAGTAGTAGTAGGCTCACCTTTCAGCTTCTCTGCCAGCATGGCCGCCTCGTGTTCGGAGAAGTGGACGATGGGCGGGGGGGAGGGCGGCCGGAGCCGGTCCTCGTGGACCTTGCGGCGGTGCCTCTCCTCCCGGGCCAGCAGGCGCTGCTGACACTCCCACTCGTACAGGTCGTCCCTGGCCTGGGCGAAGTCCACGTGGATCCTCCCAGAGTCCTTCTTATCCGTGCTGGACCCGAGGCGCATTCGATATCCTGGAGACGACACAGAGTTAGCCAAGATTTTACAGCTTTGGTTAAAAAAAATACAAAAATGGAAACAGAAAAGCAGAAAGAATATTCTGGGTTTTTAAAAAATGTATTGCAAAATGAAAGATTCTTATCGTATCTTAATAAAAATCAAACCGTGTAATTTGGACGTCTAGAATATCTCATTAAATATCTCTAAAAATATCAACAGTAGATTATTCTGAGTTTGAAAGACATTCAAAGCAATGATAGAAACAATAAAAAAATGCAACCAAGTCAGGTTTAAGTCATCCCAATCCCCCCAAAAAAGAGAGTGAAAGTGAAGCAGTCATTGATCAGCTTTTTAACTAACCTTCTTTGTCAGAGCATTGATTTAGTTTTTTAATTTTTTTGAATGCCAGATATTAAGGAGCACGCCCCAAAATGAGGTCACCTGACAGGTAGAGGGCCTTGTCCACCATGAACTCCTCGCTGAAGCGGATGTGACAGAAGTTCTTCTTGCTCTTGCGGATGGCGATGATCTCCCCGCACTGGTCGAACACCTCCCTGATGATTTCCTCCGTGGCGTTCTCCGGCAGTCCTCCCACAAACACCGTTTTACAGCCGGGGGGGCGCTCCCGAGTCGATGGAGGCGGCAGATCTGAAACGTAATGATGTTTCATCACAGATGTTTCATCACAGATGTTTCATCACAGATGTTTCATCACAGATGTTTTCTAGACTCTTAACATCTGAAAAATTCCTCAAGTCCAGTGTATAAAAAATAGAAAAAAAAGGTAATCAGAGCAAAATGTGCCAGGAATGAAAATAGGTATTCCTTTAGGATGAAAATTGTTAATCCAGAATTTCTCATTTTAGTCCACAGTGAAGAAAACACCTCTTTACCACTCTCAGGTTGTGAATAAAAAGACAAATAGACTTCTTTTCTGACCAGAAATAAAGACAAAAAACAGAAGAAATGTGAGGGTTTTTACTGGGGTTCTGAGGAAACAGAGTGCAGTTCTGGCAGTGGATGATCTCCTTGACGACGGGCACGTCGGGGGGAATGGGTGGAGGCGGGACCAGGCTGATGCCCGCCATCATGGGGTTTATGGGAGCGATGAGGCCCAGGCCAGGGTCGAATCTCTGGATACACAGAGACTCTGCGGGACAGATTCAGATTGGATTACTTCTTAAAAACCGAACAATTATAATAAGGACAGAGCAGAATCTGATTGTAGCCTGCTTTTTCTCACACGTTTGTCTGTTGCTGGATCTATTTTTACTCAAACAAATGACAATAACTGCTCTGCTGAGATCATGGGACTAGGATGGCTTATTTGGCATCATTCTGCAAATTCATGGAGACCTTTTTTTTTTAATATGGTAATTCACTGGGGATTAAGAATGATCAGGACATGTGCATGTTATGATGTCAGATAATCTGGTGACAGATTGGTGTTGCTTTTTGACATGCTATTTGGTTTTTCAATCAAAACAACATTTGAACCTGTAAATCCGAGAGCTCTGCGGGGTTTTTTAAATCAATGGCACGGCACAAAAGACATAAAAGTAAAACAGAGTTGCTGTCACTGTGGAAAAAACCCACGAAGCAGAAAAAGTGAGGACCGGATCTGTAATATAAATGCTATCGATGCGATCTTAAATGTCCTGATGGGGAAGATAGGAGAGAAGCTCGGGGAGGAAGAGATGAAGAAAATGTTCTTTTTTCTCCAGGATTAAAAGAAAAAGCGAGAGAGAAATAGATGGATGAACAGGGGAGAGCACAGGGGCGACAGGAGCCATGCTTCTCCTGTCTGGGTAAAAATAAAAGAGGCAGGCTGGAGGAGGGTGGTGCGCCATCGCATGTTCCCATCTCCAACACTGCAACAACAAAAGAGCGGGAGGGAACAAAATGTCAGCAGAAAAATCCTCCCCCACCGCATCCCGGCACAGCCACAGCGCCACGGAGAATAGAGTGATTCAAATCACAGGGGAGGGAGCCTGTCACATGAGGAAAGGACAAACATCCCTTATGGTAATTTTAAAGGAAATGAATGATTTTGCTCCTTGGCGTGAGCAACTGATAGAACGCGGCGTAGATCCACTGTGAAGGATTTTTACCTCAGTGTGTGAACAGTCAGCAAACAGTGTGTGAGGAATAATGTATTCTGTCCCTAAACCTGATTGTTTAGTGACAACAAGGGGCTGAAAAATGATTTAGCTGTTATTCATTGACTGTATATACTGTATATCATTTAAAAAAATATTTGCACCCAAGCAGTGAGTGTGTTTAATTCACCGTCCATCTGCTTTCCACACATGGGCTTTGTCATGGCAACATTTTAGGTTGACATTTGTCCTAATGCGGAGGCCTCTTAATCGTGTATCTACGAATTTGTGGGCATCTTTTGAACCAAAGAGGGCGAGTTATTCAGTGGAGGAAACCATCAACAGACTGCCACATCAGCAAAAATAGCATTCAAAATATTATGGGTGGAACTTTACCAAGTCCAGCTCCCTCCCACCATCCAGAAAAATCCCGAAAATGATCTTTACTTAAACAAAAACAAGTATAAAACATAAAAACAAACTCAAACGGTGCATGTTTAAAGTCATGTGGATCGAACTCAGCCAGTTTGATCCTGATTCAGCAGGGAAAGGGAAGTGGAAATGGTTTAATGGGAGAAAGATTGTGACCTCTATCTGTTTTTTCATCGATTCAGATTGTGAAATCCTCGTTTCTGGCTGACATTGCAGGTGAGTTTTACGGTCCTCGGGGGACGAGACGAGCAGGATTTCGCAATCTCAGAAAAGTAGCGAACACAGTTGGAAAATGTTTGAATGCGGAAACACTTGAAGTGTTTTCAAGGCTAGTTAACGTCAGATAAGTACTCCAGATGGATCATACTGGCCCCTCAGGTATCACTCCCCAGTCCCTGCAGGCTGTGATTGGTGCACATAAAGTAATTCACATTCTCTACAAGTTTTTTCTTTAGTTTTTGTGCTTTTAAGAATCCCTCAATAGGAATCTTTTTTCTTGTGGAAGATATATAGTTTAAGGCAGATGCTCTTTGGTTTGCACTTCTCAGTAATTGTTGAATATCTTTATTTTCAGCCAGCATTAAAGTAGACGGAGTGCTAGGGGCTAAAGAATGGCTAAATGCTTTGCGTGCAGCATTTTGTTTGGGAAAAAGAAGAAAGCTGTGCAGGCTTTTTTATCACAGAGGGATCTCCAGGCTTATAAAAGGAAAAATGATCTTCCATAAATCGGAGCACATGCATGTGGCCTGGATGCATTCGGAGACTCTTCAGGTCTTAGGAAAACTCATTAAAGCTCAGGCTGCGATAACCCTCGACAGGTAAATTACACGTCTTTGAGCCGCGCATTCATCATAATCACGCAAGGCTGGTTTTTGCTCACAGCTTTTCAGCCACGACCGAAAACGAGCCGAGCCAAGTTCATTACTCCGCCTGCCAGGGAGGAGCGGAGGAAGAAATACAGAGAGGGAAAAATAAAACACACACAGGAGGGACAGGAGGAATTAAAACCAGAACAAAGAAACGGAGACAGCGGGACTCTGACAGATGTGATTATTTCAGACCCGGAGCCTCCGGGAGGCCCGGCCTGCACCAGCCTCGCTGCGAAACATCTGGATGCAATTACCCTCAAGGTGAGAGCTCATCAGTCAGGAAGCACCCAGACAGGCAACATTGTCTTGAATTTAATCCTAATTCTAATGCCCATTCAAATCAACATTAAACAAGGACCTTTTTTATGTCCCTACGATCATTTATTTTTAAGCTAAGTAGTAGCTAATTCGATTGTTTTTTTCGTTTTTGTAGATGCCATCATTTTCTAAATGTCAGAAGATGGTGTCTTCTGATCAATGATTGATTTTATTAAATATTCAGCGCCAATTGAGGTGAAAATGAATTGAATAATACAACTTTTTAGGAGTAGCGGTTGCAAGAAAAGTGGAAAAACTGGAGCTCTCACAAAGTGCAAACATCTGCTTTGTTATTTGGGGGTGAAATGACTGTTTAGGCCACACTTAATGTTTAGGCCACACTGCTATAATTTATTTTTATTCAGAAGTAGCTTATTATATTATTTTTTTGTCGTTTTTTGTAGATGCCATCATTTTATAAAAGTCAGAAGAGGGTGTCTTCTGATCTATGATTGATTTTATTAAATATTCAGCGCCATCTGGGGTGAAAATGAATTAAATAATGCAACTTTTTAGGAGAAGCGGTTGCAAGAAAAGTGGAAAAACTGGAGCTCTCACCAAGTGCAAACATCTGTTTTGTTATTTGGGGGTGAAATGACTGTTTAGGCCAAACTTAATCAGATTCAGCTCCCTTCATTCGGTCTTCCCTCCGTGTTGCTCCTCTTTTCAAAACCCTGTCACGGAGTTGCAGCTGGTGCCAGAGGTGGAGTCACATCAGCATCACATCATCGCTGTAATAACGTGTGTCTTTTGACCGTTTCCAGAGGTTGTGTGTTGCCATGTTTAAGTCCATCCCTCCCAACAACAGCTCCCCTCTGGATTTTGCAGATTTTCCCAGTAAAGTCAGTGCCTTTAATTATTCTGAGCTTCACACAGAAAAAAAAACTCCTACTCACCAAATCCCTCCATGTGGCCATTTATTAAAAGCCCACAATGGTGCATTTACATTATGATAGCTCCTGCGTCCAGGGCTTTGGAAACACACACACACGCTCGGTGAAATAATCCCCACGTTTCAGAAAAACAATTTCATAAAGAGATTCTCATGTGAAATAAAACCCAGAGAAAATTGGAATGTGTGGCCACACGGAGCTTTGTGTAGTTCTTTTTCTTTACTGAAAAAACAAAGGAGCATTGTGTGTAGCCACAATCTACTTTATGGAGCGATGAGGGACACGTATTAATCAGATAGGTGCTGAGGACCTAACATGTGCTTATTCTCAGTTTGAGTCAGTCTTTGGTGGAATTGTATCAAGGACAAATGACAGTATTTATTGCATCCAGATGAAGTTTCTGCAGTGTTGGATGTTTGTCCAGCCCTGCCCTTTTTTTGGAAAATGTCACAGTCCATGCATCTGGAAAAAATATCTAAAAACAGCTGCTTGGAAAACAGATTTTTTATGAAAATTGCAGTGGTACAAACTGTTTTCATGCTATGAAAAAGGAAAGGAGGAAAGCTTTGTAGATAAACATGAGATGAACACAATAGTTTAAATAAATAATTGACGCCCATACGTGACAATAATTCTTTAAAGAGCATAGAATTGCATGAAATAGTTGATTAAAAGTTTAAATGTACCATTTGTAAAGCGTTCTCTGTTTCTGTCGGCTTTCGTAGCTGTAAATTGGACATGTTTGCATTTAATTTTCTTCCACATTTAAAACGGGCACTGGAAGGACATGACCATTTACTCACTTTTAAATTAGCTGTTTATGTATTTTTAAAAAGGCTGGCTCTCAGCCATAGATCTGGTGGACCAGAAGCATTTATGGACTCTGCTGGTTTCCACATGATTAGATATACTCCACATGATTATATTGTTTTTTAGCCCTTCTTTAACAGCCAGTCAGCATCAGCAAAAACAAAAAATGAGAGAAAACCAATGCTTCATTTGTGAGAAATATATGCCTTTATTGCCTCTTTAAAATAAAACTAATTAAAATCCATATACTGTTGTAGACAAAATAATCCAGAAAATAACTAAAGTTGGGAGCAGACGGTACCTGAAACCAGCTGCTGCCCGCTGATGCCCACCGGCATGATGCCCAGGTTGTTCATGGCTGTAGCCCAGGCTCCATGATCAGAAACAGGGATGCTCAGGTGGTTGTGCTCAGCCCCCAGACTGCCTACACCATCAGTTGCTGCACCACACCAGAACACACGCACACACCAATATCAGAGACAAGGACAAAAACTCACTCACTCACACAATACTTAGTTAATAAAAAAGAAATCTAATAATCCCTGCGTACGCTTGGCTGAAATTTGTTTAATCCAATTTGACAAGCAGAAGTTTCTTAAAGTCCCAGGTCAGAATTCTTCATTAATTTACGTTTTGTGATTTATATGTGTGCGAATAAATTCATCAGCAGAGTTCTGCTCCTCTTTCCTACCACTGGCCATAGCAGATGGTCGTCTCTCTGCAGTCTTGTCATCAGATCCGTTCTCTGGTTTACGGAGAGGTGGAGGGATGGATCAACGGAACATCCAGTCTGAACCACAATCAAAGTCTGAGGAAGAAGCAAAAAAAAAGGCACATAAATAGTTAAAATCACAGCAGTTAGAAAAGACAAGCACACCTTTTAGAAGGGAAATGAGTCATCACGATGCCAAACCAGAGACTTTCTTTAGGTGATTAAGAAAAAAGTAGAAATTTCAGCTGACTTCCTGAAAGGAAAAGCTGCTTAAAGCACACACACGCACACAAGAATGTGAAGGATACCTTTGAGTCATGTACACTGACAGATTGTAGTAGCAGTTTGTAGCAAACACACACACACACGTACACATGCTTGGTGCGCTGGTATCGGTATCAACACATGGAAGCCATCAGGAGAGCAAACCGACACCGTTCAGCGGCCCAGGCCAAATCCCTCACTGCTGTCAGACTCAGCCGCCTCCCTTTAATCCACATCATTAGCGGAAACCGTGCTGCCGGCGCAGCGGCACCAAACCGTGGCCGCCTCCTGTCCACTCCACGTCGGGGTTTAAACATCTCTGCCTCCGTCTGGACTTCACTCAGCCCAAACCAGACAAGAAACGTAGCAACAAATTCAGAATAAAAATGCACGGAGAAGAGACGAATGCTGGAAAACAGTGTGTTGTTTTGTCATCCAAACACAGGCTTAAAGCGCGTTGGGGAGCTGCTTTCCTGGTAGGGCCCCAACTGCTTTGTCAGGTCTATTTTCCCCTTCCCTTTCCCACCAAAGAGGCTTTTGCACCCTCATCCATATAAAGCAGGAGCTGTGATAGTTCTGATCTATAAAAAGAACCCTTCCGGGGGTACCTTCTGGCTCAAAGGGTGGAGTGGAGGGGGGAGGGGGGGGTCCCGATAGGTTGCAGATGTGGAAAGCATGCAGCCCACCTCACACAGGAGGAGACGTGATGGAAGCCTAACCGACAACTACATGGCACAGCACAGGAAAAATCCAATTTCATTTCAAAATGGCCGAACGGTTCATGATCTGTTGGGGATTGCCGTTATTAGCACCTGCGATATTTGAACTGGTCCATTATATGTAAAACTGATCTGTCTCAGACAACACGAAGCTCTGGAGAAGTTACAGGTGAGCCAAAAACATCCAAATCAAGACATTTGAATCAGACAATTGCATTTTTATATGAGACAAGTCTGGAAGCTGGAGGATTTATGGATGCATTTATATGAGATTCTGTTCTTCCAAGGTCAGTGAAGCAGGAAACCCAAACCTCTCTCCACTTTGGTCCTGTTAAAAAAGACTCCTATGGGATTAGAAATCCTGGAAAAAAGTCTTTTTAAATTCAGGTCTTTTCGATATCCTTCAAATGTTTAGTTTCTTTATGTGGAGGCAGTTTTGACGTGCGGAGAGTGTATCTTTGATGTGGGATTGAAAGTGTAAGACTAAAGCGACGGGGGCTTATCATGCAGAGCACGTTCCCTCTGACAGCCCACACTGCTCTGCAGCAATCACCATTCCTCACGTCTGACACCGGGAAACCAGCTGAGCCTCGCAACACATCCCGCTTTAATTGAGACACAATCATAACAGAGGCTTCTCATTAATGACTACACACCACAACATGTAGTTCAGGGGCCGTTGCGGCTAAAATGCCTCACAGGCTTGGAGTTGGAGATTCGGAATTTGGCTGGACATTTACTCTTTGTGTGAGACACGGGCGACCATTCAACAATGATGCATTCTAGTTGTACCCTGAAAGTTAGAAACTGCTCATAGTTAGCCTGCGTCTCTGTATGGTAATAACATCAAAAGACATGATTGTCAAGTGTAAGATGGTAACAAATCTGCATATCATGAAGAGAATGATAACATATAAAAGTAGCTGCATGTCGCAATTCTATCCCCAAAAATGTTTTTTTACCGGTGAGAGGTCATAAAGTGAAAGGACTTGGCGCTGCCTTGTTTTAGATAGGCCCTGGACCTACCGTGTCTTAGAAGGAAACCACTACACTTGTGTTTTCTTGATTTCCTTCCATAAAATCCACAGTGTCAAACACGGTGAATGTAAATAGAGAAAAGCAAGTGTGAACCTACATGGAGATCTGGTCATATCTAAAGACGCAAATTACTTCTCTTTTTGGAACTGATTGGAAAACTTCTTCATCTTGTTGGACTGTTTGTGAAATGTCTTGTGCTTGGATCAACATGTTTGTTAGACGGTTGGGAACTAACACACAGATGGGCACGTTTGCGCTATGAATCACGGGAAGCCCACGAAAAGTCAGAGGGACTATCTCAAAGGCAAAATTAAATCTCTGCCAATCTGCAGCTTGGTTAATCTGAAGACTTGAGACAAGAGGGGGGGGGG
>CAJRST010001113.1:1986341-2038436 GCA_907169785.1 Menidia menidia | reverse complement strand
AAAGATCCTCTTCCGTGTATATTACACAGTGCATTTATCCTCATCCGAGATCAGGAAGAGAAAAATGAGTCAGACGGGGTTTTATCTGATTGGAACCAATTGATTAGCGCATATTTGCAGCTGAACACCGAGAGCCAAGTGAGTAATTCAAAACAAACGTCCAGGTCTCGGCAGACGAGCCTCTCCATTCATCACACACCGGTCACAATAGCTGCTGTCTCCTGAAACAAAACACCCCCGCTAATTGTGTGTTTTCGTCTATATGGCCTTTTGCTTCGCATTGATCAATCACTGCGTGCAGCGGGGTGAGTGGGGAGGGCGGTTTGGGGGTGGGGGGGGGGGGGGGCGATGTACCTGCACACCTATTGGCACCATCCATGTTCAAGCTAGCCCTGGAATAAATCACTGTTAATGACGGCGAGACAAAGAACCAGGAGGAGGGGTGAGAGGCTCCAAGTCTGGACGCTCAGCTCAATGCATTTCAGGATGTTGCATTTGGGGATTTCATGAGAAATTCAGCCATCTTAAGCTAGAACCATACACTCAGGAGCATTTCAGGGTTGATTGCTTCTAATGGGGTCTCCAGATAAGTTGTAACCCAACCATCTTTTTAGACAGCAATACATGGAAAAAAAAACATCCTGTCTTTCTTTTGGTTATGATTGATGGCGTACTTTTCCTTGTGTTAGAGCGAGAAGTTGCACCATGTGTCTATGGTCACTAGCCATTTAAAAAAAAAAAAAGAATGGTGGAAGGTACAGCTCTGTAAAGCGGGGGGTCCTTTTGCACTAGAGGTTGCTAGTTTCCAAAATCAATACAGCTTTCTACCGTGTTCTCATCCCAGAAAGGTTAATGTCTATTTATTTATCTATTAATCTACCATTAAGATGCACACAAGGCCAAAATCTGTGTGATAACATGCATACTCAGTCTGAAACATTTTCTAACCATTTTCTCCATGCTTTTTTATCGTTTTGATGCTCACATCTTCAGCGTAAAGAGGGGGAAGATGCACATGAGGGGAACTGGGATGCAGTGCATGAAGTGCTGGGGTCAGACCATCTGCTGCAGGACATTTTACTTTGGTAGCTGAATTTACTTTTTTTTTTTTTACTCTAAACACGTTTTTGACTCCATTTATTCTCCTGTAGAATTCATCCGGAATGACGTTAACGAGAAACTTAATCCCATCATCTGTGGGTGCGAAACCTTTCCAGACCCGGCTCACAAATCACGCGTCAACTGCCATCTTGTCAATTGTGGGAGATCAGATTGCTTTTACTTCATGAGGACTTATGTTCTTTGCCTTACTTTAACCATGCCCAATTACGGCACCGTCAAGCTAGGCCCACATACATAAATCATATAGAGGACCACTGGATGATATCAGCTTTTGATGTTCGGCTCAAATTGAATTCTGAAATAAGCCATCATGCACTCATTACTCTGCATGAGACACAGCTGATTATCCCTGTGTGCTCAAATGGAAATTTTCCTGGATGGGAACAAAGAAATTTCATGGCGGCTCTATCGCCGCAGCTCTCAAACGTACACGCGCACATCTCCAAGACGTACACAGGCAGAAGTCCCACAGGACGTCCACGGAACTCCAATAAAGAGGATTATAGATTCTGCCCTGTGCACCCAAGTGTTTCCAATGAACTAACGGCCTCCTGCTGCATAATTCATTAAAATTTAAACCACCCCCCCCCCCCTTCTCTCGTTTAGCTGAGTATCAATGTAATGGTCTGCACATATTAAAAATCTTTGCATGGAAAAAATAACACTCCCTCTCTGAGTGTGCGTCTAAATGTGTGCGTGCGCATGCTTCTGCAGGCGTGTGAGAAAATTAGAGAGGAAGATGAGAGGAAGTGTGTGTGAAAATGGGTTTCTATCTTCAGAGGCCCCGCAGGCTCGGTTGTTGGTTAAAGATTTTTCACACAACACACACACACAGATGCACAATCCTGAAATGAGAAGGAGGAAGCAGTGAGATGAATATTAACTTTTCCCCCCCCGAAGCAGACGACGGAGGCAGGAAATACATTTTCATGTCGAGGTAACACCTTGGTAGAGGAGGGCCGTACTGCACTGAAATGTAAATGTGTGAGAGTTTACTTAGATTTTTGTGAGGTTCCTAGCTTGAAATGGTACTTACGCAAAACCTCAACGCGAATCTGAACCCTCAAACTGCCCGCTGTGCATCCGGCTCAGATACGTTCCAATCTTTGTATTTCATATATGAGAATTTATGCCACAAAGCTACAACCACCGTCCTCAAACGGCCTCCAACGGCCACCACGTCTGCTTCTGTTCAGACTCACAAAGTGAAGCGACTCGGCTCTAATTCAACTAGCGTATTTATGGGGGTAATAAATTTGATTGACACAGCCCACAAAGACATGGGCGTAACAACACAGACTGCTTCAGTGACTGAACCATGAGCAGAAAAACCCAAAAGATTCACGCGATCCGTCCAGTTTCAGTGAGGAACCAAAGGCTGGTGACACCCCTAAAATGTAGTCGTTTTTCTTCGTGAGGGTGTGGACATTTGTTTCTGAGGTTTAGCATGAGCCTGGAGAGTGAGATGTCACAGATAAAAGACAGAACCGTGATAAAAAAAACTAGAGTCCACAGCCCCAACATGAATGGTAACTGTGATCACAGCCATCAGAATGTTGATGATACTGTTATGACCTAGTAGGAAGACTCTCTGAATAACCAGTGAACTCACAAAAGCTATTATTGATCGAGTCTTTGCAGATTTTTAAAGCTAACATGATATAAAAAATGCATTGAGTCACAAATGTGCAGCTTGTCTTTAAGCTCTCATCATTTCAGCTCAATTTCCCATTAACGAGTCTCCGAGTTATTTTCTCCGTGTAACAGAGAGCTGTTCGGGGATTATGTGGAAAACATGATAGCTGGAATCTGGAAACTCAAGCCTGTGGGTATTTTTGGAACAAAAATGCATCTCGTATTAAACATCTGAATGAATTCGATCAACTGGACTTTTGTTGTGAACGTTTCTGTCGGGACAGGATTAGAGACTCTGGCTATTTAGCAGATAATTCCTGAGTTTTGTCCCCTTTCTAATACGATGTTCGATATTTGTTGTATTTGTTCCACCTAAAATAAGGAAACCTCACTTTCTAATCATCTTAAATGTACCAGATGTGTTTTATTGGGTATCTGAACGCACTGTACTGCTATCCCCCGTCTTAAAAAACAATGTTTCATTGCTCTAAGCTGATGAACGCGGAACAACGAAGGAGACTTGTCATTATAAATTCTTTCCTGTCACAATGCTCACACATTTGGAAAAGATTCCCACTTCCACGGACTTCCCAGCGGAAAACCTTCAGCTCACTTTTTGCAGGCCTTGAAGGTATTTGATTTCTGGTTAGACGACAGCAGCCAGACACTTTCTGGCTCGGAGTTTTGGATCAAACTTACATCCTGGGAAAAAGCCGGGAGGCAACATCTATGTTGACTGAAAAATGAGTCTGCGGGAAAACCCAGTTTGATGAGGTCACAAGAACGAAATAAGGCTGGTGTGATGCTTCTGCCCAGCTTTAGTTTAAGTGTTCAGTGGTTCTATTATTTAATCTGACTTCACTGAAGCATGTAAGGAGGGTTGTAGAGTTAAAACGGCTTCAAGTTGGCGCATAGAGAACCCTGATGTGCTTTAGATTACTTTAATCTGAACCCTGGATGACTGTTAGCAGAGATCTGAGTTTCCTTGGTGTCTAAGGGTCCATACGCCCTAAGAAAGGTGTGAAATATGGCAAATGTTTTGATGTGTTACGGTGATATAAGAGAACAATGGCTTTTGATACTGAGGTGAAACACAGATTTCTCCAAGAAAATGATCCATGAATTTGCTCATTATTTTTTAACAGTTCGTGAGTATGCAAGAGACAAAAGAGAGAAGTGATCTGAAGAGATTCAGTCCACAACATTTTGTGGTTTAAGAAGAATATAGATAAATGACCATGGAATGCTGAACACGGTCAAGTAAATACAGAGAGCAGCACACTCAATTACTGCAGCGTAATAGCTGGAAGTTTCTGGAGGACCATTATTTTCCGGAGGCATTTCAAATCTGGGGGGAATTTCAGAAGGTAAAAATACAGAAAACAGGCACAGCGTAATCTATAAAGACGTCTCTGGGGGAGGCAGGTGGGTTTCGGGGGGGTCCGTCTCTCCAGGCGTCTGCAGGACCCATCAGGACGCAAAAAGAAATCGGAAAAGAGCTGAAAAGTTGCTGTCTTAGGGAGCGATCACCCATCGATCACACCGTTTCTGGAACTTGGTAATGTGGCACACCGCACACACACCACACCAGCCAGGTCCGTGCTGTTGCTTAGCAACCTGCTAACTCAAAGATTTGTGTGATGAAGTGAACGTGAGCCCCCCATCCCCCCCCATCCCCCCACCCTTCTTCCTTTTTTCCTCCTTCTTCCTCTCCATCTTATTCCTCAGAGGCAGAAATATCCCACACGCGCTTTAAGACCCCGCTGACATAACTCAGTGAGTCCTACCTGTGTTTGGTGAAGCATACCAGTGTGTGACTTAGCCATGCTCCACATACCACAGACAGCAGGGTCGCCGGAAAATAAACGGCGAGGCCTTTTAAAGGTTCATGCTACGTCAGCCCCCTCCCCTCCGGCCACTTTCCTCCACGGCCACAAAGGCTGAGAGATAAACCCTGACCTGTGAGGAATTACGACTGGCCTCTCCGTGAGGCAAACGAGGACAATTCAAATGCGAAATAGATATTTCCCATTCATTTATGTCCATTATAGTGGACATTTTGTCCACCTGTACCCCCCCTAAGTATCTGGAGTTACCCTATCAAGCCCTATAGTGTTCTGTAGAGGACATCCTGGGCTTTCCAGTGATGTGCCATGTGATGGGTTTGCATGCTGGGAACTTTACTTTTTTCCTAAGAGTTCTTAGGTAAACATCCCTTTCAAGACATCTTCTTTTTTATTATTTAATTATCTAAAGCCTGTTCTATTTTCCCATGCAAATCGTCCTGTTGTCCTTCACAGTGGACATGCTATGAAATTAAAATTAAAAATATATATTTTTTTAAATTCAATTGTAATGTTCTTTTTTAGGTCCAAATACATGGAAAATCACAACAAAAAAGAAATTTGAAGACACTTTTTTTCTTTGAGTCTCAGGAGGATATACACAACTGCTAGAAACAGGTGAAAGGAGAAAAAGGTTTGCTTTGATTTTCAAAATGTTGCTTTCTAGATTGTCCTTAAAGGCAAAAACGTCAGCTGTCCTCTTATAGTTTGAGCAGATGTAGAAATGAATACACCCAGTGTGGAAAAACCTTCACTGATTAAATATAAAGCTGCTGTTTTTGTGTGTTTTTGGAAGGAAAAAAAGGTTTTCGAGGAGAAACGAGACTCCGGCTCAGCGGGAAAGACGAGGCAAATTCAACCCGATTTGACTCCCCGTCAGCCTCAGACGTTTTTCAGACAGAAAGTTGCCGCGAGAAACAAAAGACACAAACAGGACGGCGTGTGGAGCCAGCCGGCCTCTGCAGCCGTCAGCGGTGAGGAGCTGTCAGGAGCTCCACAAACTGCTTTAGTGCTGCCTAAATTACAGGTAAAGTCCTAAATCCACCAATCAGGACAAGGCACAGCTGCCAATGAAAGCAGAGACGTTTTTTTTACCGGGTCAGTGTCAGTTTT
This sequence comes from Menidia menidia, assembly GCA_907169785.1. Classification (NCBI taxonomy): domain Eukaryota; kingdom Metazoa; phylum Chordata; class Actinopteri; order Atheriniformes; family Atherinopsidae; genus Menidia; species Menidia menidia. Next base: position 2,032,722 of record CAJRST010001113.1, on the reverse strand, counting down.
GTGCTTCTGGATTTGAGTGTCAACACTCCACGCGTCCATCTCCGTGGGATGAATAAACTATGAATGCTTTTGTTTAATATTTGAACCAATTACGTTCTGCTCTACAGTTGGGCATTTTGCACTGAGGCTAATGGATAATGACTTGTCTTTGGAGAAGACTCAAGTGGCCATTTAAGGGACTTCAGGTTTTTGGCTCTCCAGCAGTTTCAGCGGTTGCTGCTCTTCTACAGACTGTGTTCCTGAAACTATTCTTTTTAATAGTTTTTGTATTAAAAAAAACAACTAATATAATTAGTGGCTGCCTTTCCAATAAAAATGACATACTAAACCTATTTTTCAAAAAAAGGCATTGAAACCTGTACAGACTCACAAAAACAACAGCGCTTTTTCTGTCTTGCTAATTAAAAAGCAATATAATCCCAGAATGAGAAATTGGCTCTAACAAATATTTAAATCCTAAACCAACACCCTAATTTCAAGTCTTCTTCATAGCAAATTTTCTCAAATTGAAATAAGAACATGAAAGAAGTTTAACATCAGAAAATCCATATAATTTAGCGTTTATCTGCTAAACTTACAGATAAACGAACTGTATCATCCTGGTAATTGGGCTTTTTAAAATATTTAGAAAAAGAAACATTTCAGATCCAAAAATAAAGAAAATATATGAAAAGTCCAGCAGTTACCTCAACCCATCAGCATCTAGAACACACTCTATTCTCACAATATACTAGAATCAGCCCCTGAAGCTGAGTGTAAATGTCTTAAAACTCCTAATTCAGACAGATGTGAAATCAGAGTTTCTGGGGTTAGTGGTGATCAGGTGAGCTGGGATCCAGATCTGTTCAGAGTGGTGTGGATGCGAGGGTCAGGAAGCCGTCGGCCAGCTTCCCTCAGAGAAATCACCGGAGCAGAAGATGCTCTCAGCAGCCATTACTGTCACACACTCCACCTCCCAGCCAAACACCTATTCTCATAAAGAGCCGCACAGATGTGTTCGAGTGCATGTTCTTGTCTGTGTTTTTCCGCTGCCTGGGCTCAGATTTTTCTTAAGTCACCGTACTTGATGGTGTTGTAGAGTTCAACCATGTTAACCTAGATAAAACTGTAAACACTTTTTTTTTTTCTGTGTCAGCCATGCAGACAAAGGCAGCCTCCTCCTCTCTGTATGCAGGACTAAAAAGACTCTCCACATATGCATAAATCTGTTATTTCTGGCTGTGGTCCATCCACATGGAAACAACTGAGCTTTTGCAAAAGGGGGGGGAGTAACACAAATCACTTTTAAAGTGGCAGAAGGTAAGCAGAGCCATAATTTTATATGCATTGCATAGTGAAACGGGGCAGAAAGCACAACACAGAGTTGCTCAGAGGAGCTGATATTTAGTGATAACTCAGGTTGTTCTCTGGGGTAAAAAAATGATGGTTTTCTTCTGTATTCGGTCCCAAAAACAAATAAGGTTTTAATCAGCTCAAGCTCAGCTCTGAAACAATGGGAGCATAACTGGATACAGGCTAATTATTACTAAGGGTGATGTCGTTTTGACAACATAAATGGAAACAGCCTACATTTTCATTACAGAAACACGTGTCTACCAAATGTAATGTCTCACATGGATGCTTTAAAACGGAGAACAACAACCAGTGGACACCAAGAGATGGTACCGAGTCAAAACCGTTTTCTTTACTTCTTCTTTTTTTATAAAAATCTGTAAAGAAGACAGCTTTAGTGTATCTTCTGTCCCAATAAAGTCAACCTGGTTCCATGCACATCCGTGCACATGACTGTAAGTACAAACCCTGGGAATAGATGCTCCTTTTAGCCGTTTTCAACCAGAATTTTAGCGGAGTAAGGGAAAGGGCTGCAGGTTCGAAACTCTCCTTTAAAGCAGGATGTTGCATCACTGGGCCGTTTGTCCTCAGCCGTCTCACCTCCTCTCCTGGCGAGCAGAGGCAGTGTTACGACCGGTGGAAAAGCGGGGCAGCTGCAGTGTGTTCATTAGGACGGAGCAGCGCAGAGAAAGAGGGCGAGCGCTGCTGTCAGTGTAACAGAGCGCTTTGGCAGGCTGCAGGCAGCTTGTTCCTTCCATTGTTCTCACTATTGGACGGTGTAATGATCCGTCTTCTTTGTCCAGAGCAGCCTGCTCCTTAATAAAGCTCATTCCTCACCGTCCGCCGCTGTCAAAATGATGCCTTTGCAGGGTGTGGTGTGTCATATACATGAGCCCAGCTTAACTCCCTCTGTGGGAGTGCTCGGTTTACACAATTGTCACTTTGTTTAGGGCTTTTTTCCCCTCCCAAATATGTTTTGACAGAACCTAACTGCAGCAGTTACAGAGGTTAACTGATTATCTGCATGGCTGAATATCACATCCTTTTCATTATTTTCCCAATTACGGGAGTCATTACTTTGTCCGATCTGATTTCTGATTAAATAAACTAATTGGAAATGTTCTTATTGGCTCTGTCTCTGCAGTCTGTCTCAGCGGCCCCTCACACAGCATCAGAATGTCTGATTTGTGTTTGTGAGAAGCAGGAAAGAGTGGAAAGGGACACGCTAAGATGCTAAATGCCTTTTTCTCAACACAAACGTGAGCTTTTGGGGGGTTAAGTTAGGAGAAAGAAGCCCAGACGACATCCACAATGTCTCCTGTGGCACAACGTTAAAGAGGTAAACTGGTTTCGGTGTTCCCAGTTGTTGCGTATGGCAGAAAAAATGAAAATAAACTAACAGTAACTGTGGACCTGTTGATGGATTGGACAAATACTAGAGCATGTGCCACTGAGAAGCGATGTCTGGATTAGTCAGTGCGTCTGACGCGTGATGGAAGCTGACACGGTGAAAAAAGAGAGAGTAAACAAACTCTAACAGCCAATTTCTTTTGGTTGATTTTCACCTGAAGAAAAACTGGTCTTTTTTTGGGGCGGTCGATTTTCACACATTGATTACTTACGACTCACAGTGGAGATGTGTTCGGGTGTTGGGTCTCGATGGGAAACGACCGAAACAGCCAAGAATGTTTGGCCCTAATCTGACCCACATCTGCGGCTGTCTTATGGGCCACATTTGGCCTTGAGTCGGAGCGAGAAACCTGCCACAGACGAAGCCCAAATCAGCCATTTTCTAACCGTGGCCCATGTCCAGTTACATTTTTTTACATCTGGGTCAAATCTGGCCAATGCACAAACCCCAAATCTAGCCCCAAGCTAGGCCCAGCTGAGTGAATCCCTCTCCAGGTCTGTAAAGGTGACACTAGTGCCAAAGGTTGGCTTCACTCCCTATAAAACACATCTGTCCACAAGAAAAAAAGCTCTTCTCTTTTCCTCCTCTTTGTTTTTTATGTTAGCTAAATATGAAGGAATATAGTACGCTCATTTAAAAACTACCACATCTCGTAACTATTTCCCTGGATCTGGAAAATCTGTCACACAAATATGTACCAGTTAGAAACCTCCAGAAAACAGATATTATGGATTTTCCTGAGATACTCTCAATAGAATCTTGTCTTTTTAAAATAAAATGAACTTTTCAGGATCAAACATAACTGAAAGAAGTTGTCGAATAATACAAGGAACATCCAAACGGTGCCCAATATCACATCCAAGAACACGTTAGAATATCAGTTGTTGAGCTCACAGATTCAGGGCACGTCACTTATTTCATGATTCACACGCTTAAACCCAAACCAACCCAGAGGCTGGTGGAAAAAACGTGTCTGAAGGCTGGGTGGAAAGCATATAAGATGGGAGTCATATTGTGCTTCTTTAGCCAAGCTAACGGGGAGAACTGGAGCTTCTGCTTATCTAGAACCTCTGATGCACGCACACATTGATTTCCATTCCTTTCCGGGACACTACCCAACCCCTTTTTACGATAAACAAATCATTTCCCTTCAGCTCTCAGTTAACAGTTGTTTTCCAACTGTTTATTTGAAGAGTGCAGACACAGAGAAGTGAAGCAAATCCAGTCTTTGTGATTGAGAAATGGGGAATTGTCACATTCTACATGCATAACATATGCAAGCAAAAGCCCCCTCTCCTTTCCTGAGTCTAAAGAATTGAACCCACCAGGCATTCAGCGTGATTTCTCTTCTGAGGAAAGAACATTAAAAATCTGCTTAGTCACTAAGAGCTTCAGGTCAGGGTTAGAAACCCTGACGTTCCCTTCTGTTGGAGTAAGAGGGGATGCTACACGGAGGTAAACCTGGACCTGCTAGCATCCCCCAGTCAATCACATTAGAGAAAAAAACAACATAAATGGACCTTTTCAGTGCCCCTTTCTCATGTTTCCAAACACTTCTTCCAGCTGCTTGTGGCTAAAAACTGCCGGGGATTACACAAACGCTCACGCACCGAAACACACAAACAGAAACGCGCACGGCTCGTCTCCATCTGGACCGAGGAGATTTCATTTCGGGGCTATCTGATGATCTCATGTGAGGCTGGCTTGATTGTGGGATGCCGTAATGGTGTTTGTGGAGGCACTGATTGGCAATTTACTCGGGCGAAAAAACAGAGCTGCGAGCACCTCTCACCTCCTGCACAGATGCGCACTGTGTCTGAGCTAGATTTTTCTGCCTCTTTGGGTCTGGGCTGTTGGCTCCCGTGCACTTTTTTAGCTTCAGCTGACAGCGGCTGGAGCTCTGCCTGGGTGAACGCAAGCCTACAACCGCAGTCATGCAGCGGGAGGGCACGCGTTCGGAAAAGGACAGGCAAAATAGAATTAAGCCGATTGTTTGGGGGGGTCTGGTTCATGTGTCTGAAAAATAGGGAAGAGGTAAGAACCGGTCCTTTTACACACAAAATGAGATTTTGAAGCGAGTCTCACAGTGACAGACCACAATCTAATTACTCAAGCAGATCGTCTTGCCTCATAATATTAAAATGAGAGTATTACTTCTCCAGATCGAGCATGTGAACACCATTTTAAGTATTGCCCGCGCATTTAAAAGCAATAAACTGCGGAAAGAGGAGAGTGAATGGTGGGTTTTATTTGAAACAGCTCGCAAATAAAGGGCGAGGAGGAACTGAAAACAGAAAACACAAACTCCTTGTTCAAACTTGGCCCCTTCAGGCAGCTGAATGCAGACTGAGCATCCATTCAGTATCTAAACAGCTGAGAGGAGATGCAGCCAATATAAATTGGACGTGGAGGTTTAAACAACTCTGTGGCATAGCAGGTGAATCTAACGGGAAATTTTATCATATCCATGTATCACACTTTCAATTTTTAACATATTTATCATATTCATTTATATAAAGATTATATACTACAGATAGATAAATATTTATTTTGTTTAAAAATTATAAACCATAAGTTTTAGATAGGGGAAAAACACTTGCCAACACGATGTTAACTGCCCAAGTGAGGAGTTGAAATACACATTAATGATTAGAAGATAAATAGTTTGCGCCCAGTGGGATTCCAGTTACATCTTCTCTATTTTTAGCACTTGTGCGCTTGATTAAACAAAGCTGTTTTTATATGGAAAAAAAGAAGCAAAGCCTGTTGAAGCTGATAAAACAAATCAAAATTATCTGGCTTTTGTAGCAGAAAGCACCAGAAAAACAACAGGCACCTTTTGGCATTTTCTACATTTGCGGGTAAAATCTGAACAGGAAAATATGAGATCGGCCCGAAGGAGATTAAAGTTTAGAAAAATAAACAAAATAATGTCCAAATGAGGTGATGGACTCCTGACCAGAATGCAGGCTGGCTGCAGGTCTGCAGCGGCTGCAGACGACAGGAAGTAAATCACATTTCCTGCTGCACTCCTCTGCAGCTTTCAGCACAAATCAGATTTACTTGATGTGTAGCCAGAGAAAAAGCACACGCACACAAAAGCGCACGACACACACACACACACACACATGCACCATTGTGTGAATTAGACAGCACTTCAGTCACAGCAGCTCTTCCCCTACGGCTGCTTCCTCCATCCCACTAATGGCCGAGCCTCCTTTGATGTGCATCCACTCAGTGAACTGTGCACGTGAGCGTGCCCGTGCTATCTGGGAGCTTTCAGAGCTCTAAAGTCATGATGTCTGTTAACCAATCAAACGGAAGAAAATGTGCCCGACTTAGAATGACACTAACGTTACCAAAAGTCAAATTCAAATACAAATTTAAATGGATTTTGATTGATCATCTGTGCCCATTTGTTAAATTACGTTAAAAATAGTAAAATGTCCAGGTAAATAATCTTAAATAACAGGATGAAAATGAGTTGATATGACCTATAACTGACCAAAAATGCAACTGATTATAAAACTGATTAGCCAATGCTAATTGACCAGTAATAGACGGCATGCATACTTCTGGTCATTTTTTCTTGACAAATGAGTCAGCATTGCTGATTTATTGGATAAAATAGTTTTGGGTTCCATTGTTGACTCTGTATTTTTACATGTTGACCATGTTTCATCTGATCTTTCATCAACTGATCATTAGTTTTCAATTAACAGTAGAAATTTCAAAATATCTACGGCCAGAGGCTGTCATGTGATCTATGATGGATGAAAATGCTATTAACAAAAGAAGAAGAGAACAGATTCCACAAACCTGAGTTTCTGGAAAACATTCAAATATCAAAATCGGTGATGAATGAAGTTACGAGACGTTACATTTGAGCCATCTTTCTGAATTTGTTAAACTAAACAATTAACCAGTTCATATTCAGTTGAAACAGCAGAACGATTTAGGGGACGGTGAATAAACTGGAAGTCCATGGAAGTTTCAGAGGAGCTGGTGAGTGTGCCTGAAAGCCTTACAAAGCCTTTCTGGAGTGACAGTAATGACTTTGTCTCCATTAACATGATGAGGAGGAAGAGGCAGGAGGAGGTTCACCGGGGTTAATGCTGCTGAAATGCCCTCCCTCCTCCTGCCTGCGGAAACACAAACGAAACAACTCATCTACAATTCAAACAGAAATGCCTCCATCCAGGTTATGTGGAAATCCCTGGCCTCAAGCTTTCACTTTAATAAGAGAAGGTGCACAGCCTCCATTTAGAAAAACTGAAGATCAGGGAAGATCTCATGGTCACTTTCTATTAAAGAAACAAAATGCAATTTTTTCGCTGATATCCATGTGCATTTAGTCAGATTTAGACATCAAAATAATACTAGTTTAACGGTCTCCTGTCAAAAATGTCCGTGGTGCGTTTAAGTGCTAGGACTCATTTCTCACTCGGGAACATCGATCTTAATCTGTCCTTTCTAATCTTTGTTGTGACTTCTTCTGTGGTATTCCACTGGAGCTGCTGAATAACTCGAGTGCTCCATCAAGTGAAATCAGATATTTTCCTGAACTCTTTCACCCCAGTCATAGCAGTTCCACACGGAGGCTAATAAAAATGCCTCTGCATGGTCACTCCATCTTTAAGAGCGTCTCGGCTCTGTGGCTTGAATTCATCTCCTCGCGCTGGAAAACGAGGAGCACGTGCATTTGTTTTTCTCTGGTAATTTTTTTTTCTAGACCAGACGCCGGGCCCGCTGCTCACATTGTGCTGGCTGTAAATCTCAGAGTCGGATTTCTGTGACAGCAAATGAGGGCCAGCTGTGAGGAGAGACGGAGGGGGGTCAGATTGGTTGAGAGCCAGAAGTCGGTCTGAATGCGGCGTCTCGGGATCAATACGCAGCTGGTGGCTCCGCTCGCTCACATTAACTAAAATAACTATGCCAGGGACGACTCTTCTCTCCTAAACTATACTTTGCATTTTCTTCATGAAAATTTAATTTTCTTCCGGATCAGATATCGATGCATCTTAGCCCTTAATAAGGTCAAATAACATTTTCTGGGCCTATATTGGGCAGTACCCCCCTCTTCTTAGGAACTGTGAATATTATCTGTGTAGAATAGAACGGCAAGGATGTATCTGATTATATATAAACTACAAAGAGTACAATCTTTAATACTCGTGCATTATTTTAGGTGTTCAAAAGTAAATATCAATGTCTTACCTTGACCAAACCAACTGATTTATAGAATGACATCTGAATCTTAACTGGAAAGAAAACACATCTTTGAAGACAAATATCTACCCAGTTATCAAACCCATGGGCTGCTTAGGTGGAGTTCACCTATATATGGTTCCATGGTTTGTTTTTGTTGTTTTCATTTTAAAAAAATTGCTTATTTTATCTAATTTTTTCCTTTTTGTCTAAAATTTTGAGATGCTGTCTTTTATTTTTTGTCCTGCTCATTGCCTCTCAAAAACAAAAAGCACTTGAACACACCACAGAGACATTCCGAGTACCAGAAAAGGGACTGGAATTTGTCATTGTTTCTTTATTTAACAGAGCAAATCAATCACGTTGAATGAACATCTCAATCTGTATCTTTTACCCTAATAACCGACACGAGCGACGGTCATTAATTCCAGATGTTTCTGCTGTCAGAGCGATGGGAAACATCCCTGAAAACCCAGTAACAACAGAAGGATTAATGGATTTATAAATCAGCGTTGTTATTTTATCCAATGGCCCATCAGAGTAGGTCCAGTTTAGCAGGGAGTCAGACATGGTGTTTCTTATCTTGACACCCCCAACAATGAGAAAACGTCCACTCTCCACACGCGTCCTTCGTTTCCCTGCTCCTGCCCTCCCTGGACCCAGTCAGTAAACAAGTCTGCGTGGTTGCCGGGCACTTGGCGGTGACACGGGCATGTTGACTACCGTTACCGCACACAGTCCCCTCGGGACACGCAAGCTAGAAAAACCCTGCTCCCTCAACTCTGATCCAGCAGAGCTGCAGGAACTCTGATGCACATGTGTAAAAATTCGACTGAAACTGATTGGAAATGAGCCGGTTAGACCTACGTTTCATTATATGTTGCATGATAGCAGTTAAAATCCCTTAACTGCATTTATACCTTTGTTAGAATTTGGATATAATTACTCATTTTAGCATTGTATGCTATCACATGATCTATGTAATTTACTGATTGTTTTATTTTCCTTTAGAACTATATTTTGTGTTGAGGTCCCTGGTTGTGACCACAGACTCTCTCCTCTCTCTTTATTATCTCTCTTTTTCTTTCTCTGTTGCATTAGATCCATGTCTTTAGGTCAACACATACACACACCATTTGTTACCATATTCCAATGTCATCTGCATGAATTAGGACCTGGCCTGTTTATGCCCAGAGGTAACTAGCCAATAGGACTTGGTTGTGTCCAGCCCTTCTTTAAAGAGGTGGATCGAAACCAGGAGATAATGCCCATCACACCCAGATCTCAGGGCTCTTTGCCTACTGAGACCCAGAGAGAGGTTTTGTCTGTAAAGAGCCCAGCGCTGATGTACTTAACTGTGTCCAATAAATGTCATTTTTGTACTTTTGGTCTACTCTGGTATATTCTCAGGTTATCACTGTCATGATGTTAAAGATTAAATAAACCATCCACATGAAACCAGGCAGAAAAGAGGTGGGATTACCTGAGGAAATGATAATAAGTGTAAATGAGATGCAGATTAAACAGCCACATAAAAGCAGCCGTTCTTTATTTTCCAGTCTCCTCACAGTGTGTTGTGAGCCAGCGACGCACAGCACCAAAAGATGCTCTCACTCAGATAGAAAAGCTGGTGGAAGTGTCTCCCGTGAGTAACTCCTCCCGTGGTGGAACACAGCCTAATGCTCCCACCGCATCTCAAAATACCGCCTGCAATTAGCGGCAGCCGTCCCCATTGAGCTCTGCAGCGTGGGGTCAATTAGCGCTTGTGAGGCGGCGTGGCGGAATCTGCAAAAAAAGACACGAGGAGGACGGATAATCACATTACGGAAAGCTAACAGGCTGCTTTTGCCACGCGCCGTAATGAGACGCAAAACACATAATCACAACGCTGGATGCCCGTCCAGTGAATGGCGGAGGCTGTTGTGCTTCGGTTTCAGTTCTCTCCTGTGTCCCCAACAACCCGGTTAGGCCTGAGGGGGATCTGGCAGGCCGCGCTCTAATCCCTTCAGCGCCTTACACGCCGCACACACAGAGCCTCGGCGGCCGCTCGCCGGCGGGCGGAGGGGGTGTCAAATTCTGCTGCAGTGACTCCGGAGCCGATATTCAGCCGTCACATCATGGTGTCAGTTTGTGATGCGACGGCCGGTTGTTTTGCCCGCAGACAACGCAGAAGCTGTTTGTTGATGATGATGGTGATGATGGTGATGATGATGAGTGGTATATCCATGTCCCTGCAGCTTTTTTGGGAATCAGCGTTTTAGCAACAGAAAGGATTCACGCTCCGGACTCGGGAGTTTTTCTATAAGAGCAAAGCAGCGGCGGTTAATCCGAGAGCTAAAATAAGAAGCTAAAATAAGAAAAATCTGCCCAAACTGTCCTTTTGTTACCAAGCAAGAGAGAAGAAAAACGTGAGAAGACACTGATAAGATAAAGAACATCAGAGTCGCAATGTTTGGCGTCACAAAGAGACTCTGAAGGTTTCCAGAAGCTTCTTGCATCATCCGTCCTCTGGTTGTTTCTGCCACTCTTCTACACACATTTAAAACTGCACAGTACAAGTAGCTACCCACCCCAGAGGATTCCTGTCAGTCAAATTAAGATCAACGCATCCTTTTCGTTTCAGACCGTTTTTTTATTCATTTGATGTGCGTTTCGGGTCGTTTCAAAAGGTCAAAGCACGTCACAAAGAGAGCGGATGATTAAGCTGCTGAGAATAATTCATCAGATAAGAGCGTTTAGAGCATTTACAGCTGGTGGTAACACGCCACCCGTACACAAGACCACAATACAAAAACTATATAAAGGAGTCCAAACAGTCTCTGAAAAATGGCCTCATACTAAAGACCCTAAATTATTGCCTCTACTGGCTTTTTCCTTACTGGTCCATACTAGTCAAAACTCATTTTACTCTAATTATTTTTTTAAAAAGGTCATGGTAAGACCCTCTCTTTTTCATCCATACTGCATCTGCTGGGGACTCAGATCTTCTTTTACAGGATGCTCAGCTCATGTCTCCCGGTGAATTATTTCTGGAAATAAACGGAAGTGTCTGCAACACAAACTAACGGTATGGTGACTGATCTTAGCAGCCAAAGAGCCGAACACATGAGTGGAAGCAGCAGATAGCCTTTGTTACTAAAGGAATAATGGAACAGTTCTTAATGCTATCCTCTCAAAAAGATAAAAGGTAGAGGAGCTGAGAAAGACTGAAGCCCCAGGCTAACGTGAGCCCACATGTGAAGGACAGTTTACCAACAGTAAACAAGCTTTCAAGTAAAATCAGTGTTTCTTTCCTCTGTGCAAATGCAAGCGAAAGAAGAAAAAAACTCTGAAAGTGTAAGAAAGAGCCCAAGCCTTCATTTCTATGAGAAAGTCCATAGAACCTTTGGATCTGGAAGTAGCCAGTGTCATGTACACAGAGAGTTGTGCTTCAGATCTTTATGGTCAGAGTTATTTATCAGGATGACCTGATGGTTGGTTAATCAGACCAAACAAAAGCATTTCCTGAAACATCTCAGAAATATTCAATACATCACCCAGGTGAGCCGCCATTTTGTCAGGATCCCGAGAAAACCTTTAACGCAAGGTTTTAAACACTCAAAAGAAATAAAGTTTGCATTTCTAATGACATTTCCCGAGCTTTCGATGTCCTGGTGGGCGGTTAACCCCTGTGGTGCTAACTGAAAAGGCCAGCTATTATTAGCCATGAAAAGTGGCCAGACATTAGCTTCCATCCTGGGCATTTAGACCTGACTGAGACTGGGATCATAAATGTGACGTTGCATGGTTTATTCCTGTAGCTGACATCACATTTAAATACAAGTCGTACGACTTTAGACCTTTGGTCCGGCGATATGGCATTAAAAGCTGACAAAACTGCCGTTTGTCTGGAGCGGATAAATCCGACAGAAAAAAGGGGCCAAGTCAATCTGACGTTGTGTAAACCTCATCTGGGCAGCTCCGTGGTAAAGTGTGCTTAATGCTCGATTTGCCGCATTTTTCAACACCGCAGGCAACCCCACAGAGTCAAGTATCCAAGACAGAAGGAAGACAAACACCCGATCGGGAAGAAACCACACAAAAGGCGAGAATGGCTGTGAAACACAATGTCTTCGTACCTTTTATTGCCACTCTTATGGGATGAATAAAGCTTTTTTTATTCATGTACAGCAATCAGTTTCATCTGCAAAATGCTCTGTGCTCGGTAGGACTAAAGTTGGAAGACGGCTCTAATATGCCGGGTCTCATCTTGGAGAAAACTATGACAAGTCCTGACCCCAATCCTTTTCTCTCGATTCGGCTGTTGTAATATGGGCACAAATTAGCCACATGACTACATTTAGGTTACAGTATAAAGTGCCTTAACCGTGGGTTTCCCTATTGTGCACTAAAGAGATAAAGCTGTGCTTTGCAGGGTCATAAAATGATTGATAACTCAGCTGCAAAAAAAAAGGGACACCCACAAACATGTAAAACCAAAAGACTACTGAGAACTAATGAGCGGGGTACAAGATGGCCGACAAATTCTCCAAAACCTCCTCACAACTTCCACCCCTTTAACCACACGAAAGAATCTCTCTGGCACAAACAGCCAACTCTCGTCCTGTGAAACTCCAGAGACGATTCCTGGCCCAGCTTCTCGAGAAAATGCGCGGTATGGTAAACAGATTAGGATTCCTGCATAAGTTCAATTCGATTTTAACAGTCGTGTCGTTACATAAAGGATTGGTTGATCGATTAAAGGAAGCTGGGTGCAGATACACACATCCAGGGATGGAGAATTTGAGCTCGGACCTGGCTCATGTAAAGATATTTATACGGGGCCTTGTTTAGATACGAGTTCACAATCTGTTAGTTGGGCTGCTGGGCCTCAGTGTGCCGATATTTTCTCGAGGTGCTCAGGCTTTACTCGGGCGATTCGGCCAACTTTACGCTCAGGTTTTATAGTCACGTTGCACTTTTTACTCCACAACGTTTATTTCACGGCTCTGGCCGTCATTTTCTTTACACGGTAGATTAAGACGAGGTGCTAAACCGCTCAAACACGCCTTCTTCTGCTTGATTTTACGACACGTCGTCACATAACTGTTAGATTTTCTTGCTTTTCTACTCCAGTAAAACCATCTAGGAGCAGGCCGGGGGGGGGGGGGGAAACAGGCGGGCGGTCTGTGCCACCACGCAGAATCTTTGTGCGGCTGAAGGGTCGTCAAGGTGACTCAACAGCAAGGACATCCTCTCTCCCACCGTCCCTCAACCGAAAAAACACCGCCCCCCCTCCCCATATCAGCTCACGGGGAAGAAACGGCAGGAAAACCCAACCGAAATTCCCCAAAAAGAGCCATCAAGGCAGCCGTTCAGGTCCAAACTGTTATCTGTGTCAGCTCAACCTGAGCCTCTTTTCCTCAGGGTCCTTTTGAAAAAAAAAAAAAAAGAAGTGATGTCTGGACATGAAAGAAGCTCCTTGTACCCATTTGGCACTTTCTATTTGAATTCTTTATATTCAAATTGCCTATGGGGGATTTCATATGCACTTGAAGTTAGAAATCTGTAAACCCTGTGCTTTCGACAGAGCCATTGTTTGGGCATCCTTTCTTTTACTGGAGGAAAAGCGTTTGGTCGCTGCATCTGGAGACACCTCAGCCCACTCGAATCAGATCAACTTATCAATTATCATTAAAAAAAAATAAGCGCAGGAGAGCTTTCGTTCGCCTTTTAAAGCACCGTTTCAGCTTTTTTCTCCTGAGCTCCCGAGCCTTCTAGTAAACGCGTTCATCGGGATGACAGGAGCGTGCCATCGGGAGGGAGAACAAAACATTCACGCAACCGGTCAAATCACAGCCAGAGAGAGAGAGCACACCTTTCCTTACCGGGGACACGCGGATCCGGCAGAAGATGTGGAATCCGCGAGAAAATATCCCGGGTGGAGCTGCTGGAGACCGGGTTCCTCCGGGTTGGTGTTGGCTTCCCTTTTCACGCACTCCGGCGCATGCACTCAGCGCAGGAGACACCGAGCCTCCGCAGCCTCCTCAGCCTTCAGCCTTCAGCCTCAGCCTCCTCTTCCTCCTCAGCCTCAGCCCGCTGATGCTGATGATGCTGATGCTGCCTCCGGTTGGACGGAGAACCCGAAAGGCGCGTAACCGAGACGCGAGTGCACGACGGCCTGCTCCGGTCTCTCTCTGTGGAGGAAGCCCCCCCCATACAATAATAACACTGGGAAAGCAGATTGATATGTCAGAATGTTACTATTTCTTATCAGGCAAGCAGGAAGTTCATTGGAAAGCGTCCAATCCAATGATAAGTCTTGAATCTTTCATTAAAAAGAGTTCATTTGACCAAATTTCTCTTTATTGGCCTTTTTTTTTTACTTTATAAAGTGGATTTAATACAAACTGAGATGGAGATCAGTGGATATTTAAATGCAGATGTAGTTGGAGTTGGACTCCAAGAACAAAAGCCATTTACAGAAAGAAGTTAAAGTTATATTGATGGCTTTATATCACTTGATTTTGGAGCATCTTTAGTCCACTTTAGCTCTCGTTAATTTAGGTTTTCAGATTTGGTCTCTGCACCACAGTCTTCCAGTCAGACTGATGTCTAGACCGAACCATTTCTGCAGATTCTTTTCTTTCTGTTGTAGATCTGCTGCTGTGTTTGGGTCCCTGTCCTGTTGATGAACCCTGTGTCCACCCAGCTTTAGGCCTCTTGGTGTCTAGGTTATCCAGAGGAGTTCATGGACTCAGTGACTGCCCAGGTCACCAGGAACCAGCCCAAACCACCGGCCCTGCCATTCTGGACTGGCATCCTAAGTGTTTTTCACAGAGGTCTGTAGAGCCTGAGATATTTCTGATCATTCCACAGTCTTACAGCTAGTTTTGGGAAGACTGGCAGCCACTGTAAAGATGTTAAACCAGTAAGTGGTCGCTTTTTCGATAGACTGATTTCCAAACTGTTTGGAATTGGTCTTATGATCCTTTCCAGGGTGGGAATTGATTGCAAAAGATTCCCAAAGACTGAAGATGTCAAGAATGTGATTCTTAACGAAAGTGCTCCGTGTTTGCTTTGTATTTAATTCCCCACAAAAAGAGCCATTCAGTGTATTGTTAATGTGCAGCAATTGCATGAAGAATGGAGCTCTTTTTTTATTATTCCATTTGAACATAGCTAACAGGTGCACACAGTGAGCCAATCAGGCAAACACATTAAGGATCCTTAAGTGGTTTATGTAGATAGCCTATGTTTTGACTTTTCACCAACTGCTCCTAAAGTCATACATGCACCCCCCCCCCCCTCTGTTATAAATCCTCTCTGAGGTGTTAAAAAGTTCTGGTCCAGATGGAGCGAAGCAACACTCCTGGTGGAGTGTAATAAATTCAGGTTGATAGTAAATCCCCGAGCAGCAGAGCGCTGTAACCTTGTCAGGACGGATGACGTGGAGCCTCAGAGCTCAGCAAACTAGAAAAAGCTCCTCGGGCTGCTGCAGAGGTGTCCACGGGGAGACACGCCACAGCATGACCTGTCATTCAGAAAATATGGCACGCAAGTGCTACTGGACGTGAACCAAATAATACAGCACAGAAAATCATCATATGGTGAAGAAATATGGCTCTTAAAGGATGTTTTTTTTCTATTTGAGATTTACTTTAGGCTTTATAAATGTGAGGTTTTAGAATTTTTGAGAATGAACGAGCTCCAGTTAGTAAAATCTGAACTGGATATTTGGCTCCCTCTGCTGGTTGTATTGAGTAAGTACAACACTTACACTAATAAAGTGAATTTCAAATGAAAACTCTTTTTTGATTAACCATTGGTGTCTCATACTGTAAATGCATCATTATATTTAGCCTGTAAAGTGCAAAATAATTGGATGTCAAAGACAAAACAGTAACTTCTTTTAACTATATCACTCTCTGAGAGTCTTTTACCATGAAACAAAACAAAACATTTTTTCTGTCATGTGGAACTTCCATGTTTTCCCACCGTTATTTCCAGTGTTTCATAAACACACTCCGAGGCTAATAAACTTCCTTAGAAAGTTCCCATGTCCTGCAGAGCAGCTAAAGCACGTTTATGATGGCAGGCTTAGCTCAGACTTCCTCGTTCTTCATGACTCACTGCAGACTGGTGAGGAGGAAGAAACACGGTGAACTGGGAAACCACAGCTAGATCCGATCCATCCCAAAAATGAATAGAAAAATGTACAGACCAGCTGTTCCTTCATTTCAGTATTAGTTGTGAGTTCATGGTTGTGTTTTTCCCCAACAAAACTGTCCACAAACTGTACGTCTACTCTGCTTTGTACTGTACCAGAGGCCTTATAGACAATTGTCAGAATCAGAAATACTTAAATAATCCCAGAGGGAAATGATTTTTGTTACAGCTCCATAAATAAAACAACAGCATATACATATATACATGTCTATACATATATATATACAAAATTCCACACAGAATATAGATAAATATATACATACAAACAAATATATAGAAAATTGTTTAACAGGGAGCTCAGCCTTAATCCAAGTGTATTCACATCCAGGTATGTGAGGTTTAGAGTTATAGGTTGTTGGTAAAACAGGCCAATACATTTAGGCCAGCAAAAGACAAGGAGTAAATCTAAGCTAAAGATCATTTTGGGGGGAAAAGAGAAACTCTAAAAGAAAGCATTTCAAATGCATGCAACGAATTTGATTCATTCATCACACAACGTTAACATTGTTTAAAAACGTAAAATTAAGGGGAAAAAAAGCTCCAAGGAACACTTGTTGTCTTCTAATGCCAAAGTCGTTTGGAGCTGCTGTGCCACTTTTTGGGGGGAAATACCCCAGCTGAAACACAGCCCGGTCTTTCGGAGGCCTCATGTTGTGTTGGAGCCACTTTTGCTCCGAGTTGCTGCAACTTGTTGCCTTTGGTGCAATTGAAACACGCGTAAAGCAGCTCGCTCTTTGACCCCAGGGAGCCTCCAGCAGCAGAAGGCTGCAGAGGGAGGCGGAAACCGGCCGGTTTGAGAGTTTCCTCGGCAGCAGAGGAGTTTCCCCTCTGGGCGGAGCGAATCGGCGCAGGAAGTGCGCGGCCCGGCTGTGCGCTCCCGGGTTATTTCTGCTGTCCTACGCCTTCCTCCTGCTGTTGTATAAAGCAGAAACGCTGAACCGGACACTGCACTGGTGAACTGCAGACCATGGCGGTGCTGGTGGACCTGCTTCACGGCTGCTGGGCGGCGCGTAACGGCGCGTCTCTGCTGGGGGAATCGCACCAGCGTCTTTTTCTGCTTTGCGGGAGAGGCTGCCCGCAGGGAAGCGCCTCCACGGACTCCTTTCTGACCTCGTTCCGGGACGCGCAGGTGCTGGACTCCGGCTCCACCGCGGAGAACCTGTACCGGCTCAAGCAGGCCGTGGACCGGCTGGACCTGAGCTCCGTAACGGTGCTGACCAGCCGGAGGGGCCGGGAGGTGCTGGGTCACTACCAGGAGCTGCTTTTCACGGCCGTTTACACCTTTGATTATAAAGTTATGCCGGTGGAGAAGCTCACCTGCCCGAGCTGCGCAGGCCCCGCCCACACGGGCTCACCTGGGGAAGGAATCCCGGCTGAGGTGGCGGCGTTTGCGCAGAAGCTGCCCACGCTGAGGGGGGAAATACGAGTTCTGAAGTCCACTCTGATGCCAGGTGAGTTTGGTTAGAAATAAATCCTCATAGTGCAAAATAAAAGCTGCTGCTCTGAGGCATTTTTTGGATGACTCTGCTCCAGCTCACCTGATTCAAATAAATGGGATTTAATCAGATTTGTGTAGAGCCCAAAGAACACAGGGGAAGGAAACGTCTGACCCTGAGATTTCTTTTGGGTCTCAGACTGCTTCGGCCATGGCTTCAGCACCCGGGCGGGTGGGGTCACCTGCATCCCAACTCTGTCCTCCCTGAACCTGTTCAAAAGCAGCAAGAGGAGGGACCCCGAGGCCGTGGTGACGGAGAACAGACGCCGGCTGGCCCTCCACGCCGGTTTCCACCCCCTCCCTCTACGTCTGGTCAAGGTACTGGACTACAAGTACGAATGATCCTGTGCAAAATGGGACAAACGGGTTCATTAGAATCTAACAAAGTCAAATATCTCTTCACGCCGCACTGTGCAAAGGTTTTGATATGTCTCTTAAGAAACCTTTTTCATTCTTAAAGGGGTGTTCAGCAGCATTTCTGATAGTCAAGAGTTTTCATTTGCACATTAACTGCTGTGTTCCTCATTCTCAGTCCAGTCCTAGTGCCGGGTCGTTTTTCAGAGGGTCTAATTTAGGTGTTAAAATCATCAAAGAATAAAACAGGATCCTTATTCGAGTAAATTGACAAAAGAAGAAGTGATCCCTTCAAACAAATAGATAATTGAACAACACTATCTCTACATACTGTACATAGATACATATCTCCATTCATTGATTTTAAAACTTGCAAGAGGACTTGAGATGCATCTGAATTTTAATATTATTGGGATCATCTGACAGAAAACGGAACAAAAGGCCGCCCACATCCAAAAAAGAGCTTTGGGAAGTCCTTCAAGAATCCTGTAGAGCTCTTCCTGAAGACTCCTTAAAGAAAGGGCTTTCTCTTTAGTGCTGTTAGATGAAGGGATGCTTTGATTGGCTCTAAACTCGCCTTTCTGGCAGGTGAACCACGCCAGTGACGTCTGGGTTTTGGGGAAAGCCGAGCCGGAGAGCTACGACGCCATGGTGACCGACCGGAGAGGGCTGGTTCTGGCCGCCCCGGGAGCCGACTGCATGCCCATCTTGTTTGCCGATCCGGTCAAGAAGGTCATCGGGGCCGCACACGCAGGTCAGTGCGGTCAGACGGAGGTCTGTGTGACCACATGCTGTGGATCCCAGACTCCCCATCCCCCTCTACTCGGTCATCATTCCTGCCTGTGGTCATCAATCTGCACAACGCCTCTCTCTGAGAGTCAAACTTAATCTTTATTGACATTATCCACCATTTATTTTGACCTATATATATACATATAGTTTTTTATATTCATGTATATCTATCTATATCATATGAGTAATTTTGTGTGTACATATATATATATATATGTGTGTATATATGTACAGACACGTATATATGTATATGCAGGCTGTTTTATTTATGGAGCCAGTAACAAAAATAATTTGGGATGAGGAACTGGTTTGACAGAAAACGCTATTCTTGCAGGTTGGAGGGGGACCCTGATGGGGGTTGCCATGGCGACCGTCGCCGCGATGGTGGCAGATTTTGGCTGTCGGGCGGAGGACGTGGTGGTGGCGGTGGGGCCGGCCGTGGGGCCGTGCTGCTTCAGGCTGGACAGAGAGCAGGCGCGGGACTTCTCCTCCATTCATCCGGACTGCGTTCCCGATCCCGAGGTGGCCAGACCGCACGTGGACATCCGGCTGGCCAACAGGTACGATCCTGACCACACGGATCCCGTAACGGACCGGTCAAGCACCACCTCAGATGGACAATAACCTCGATATTTACTAGATAAAAATTAACGCCATAGACCGGGAGTACTAACTGAGTTTAATGTGGAATTTTCAGAATTCTCCTGCAGAACGGCGGCGTCCGGCCGGAGCACATCCATGACCACACGGTGACCGACCGGCCCTGCGTGACGCCCTGTACCTCGTGCCACCCCGAAGACTTCTTCTCCCACGTCAGAGATGGAATCAACTTCGGCACCCAGGTGGGCTTCCTGTGGATGGACTGACCGCCCGGGCTGTCCTAACACCAGTCGGGCCACAAAAGACGGACGTCCGGCTGGTGGACGGTGGCTTTTTTTCTCCTCTCGGGGAATTTCAGCCTTGCCTGAAACCGTTAGTAGACGAGCAGCAGCCGAATTCAGGGAGAATGCAGCTGTAGAAATTCACGGCTGAGCAATAAAAACAGGACATGGGACTCCCTGTTTGGGAGGTTCCCAGAACCAGACTGTCCGGTTCCCAGAACCAGAGCAAAGCTCACAGCGAAAGACCTCCAAATCCTGAGAGTTTGCTGGACTCGTATGCACTGAAATGCAAAGCCTTGCCAAAGATTTTGTGCCTAGGAAAAAAAAAGGAATATGTTTAAGGTAGTAGAGAAGCATTTAGGAGGATTTGAAACCATTCTTAACTAAAAATGTGTTTATCTTTCTTAATTATGTCCATACCATATTTTTATATGTCTATGCACATAAAATGAAGAAAGTCTAAAAAGCATTTAGAATCCAAGAAAGTTGATAACTTCTCAGTGCTGGCCACAAAAAGGCATGAAGAAATAATGGGTACGTTTGTCATGTGTTTGCTTGTGTAGTCAAAGACCAAATGAGCATCAAAAGGGAGCCGGCTAAATTACAGGAAAAGAAAACAAATGTTCATATTCATAAATCTCTTTGTATTTTAACTTGCTTATTTGTTTCTTTTAAATCATTTTTCCATGTGCAATTTGTTTCTGTTAGCTTTAATCTCAGCCCAAACATGAAGTAAATTGAAGCACAATCTTTCAGATTCAGATAAGAAATGAATCCAAAATTGACAGATAATTGCACATCAGTAAAAAAAAAACATTCTCCCCTCCAAAAAAAAGTTCCTTCCCATAACTGCTCCTTTTACCATGTCCAGCAAACATTTCTGAGCATTCAGCAGGAAGCGTTTAGTTTTTCTTAGAAAGAGAAAAACTGAAATTGCTCAATTTTTTTATCTTGTTTTTGTGGTTTAGCTGTTTATGTTAAAAAATTCACCAAAATGGCCGCTGTGCTGTAAGCAACTGATTCAGGCTCGAAATGACCTGAAGCATAAGCAGAATGGCTCCATATTAAATACTAAATGACCATTATTATTAGTATGAATGAGACATACCGACTCGCTCAGGGATAGAGACAGCGTTTATTTCAAGACAAGTCTTGATTTTTTTCTAAAAGCAGCCCTTTTTCTATCAAATAAAACCTAGAAAGGTGAGCTGAGGGTTCCTCTCTTTGGATCAGCTGCCACTGCACACAGTTCTCTTTGTGGGAGATGTCCACTCCACCAAGGAAATATCCCCAATAAAGACTTCCAACAGTTTATTACAAACAAAATCCTGAATGTGTTTGCTTCCCCGCTCGTGATCAGTGCTACACAGTCATTAAGTCAACAAAAACTTTATTCAGAATTGAATCGCCAACATTTTAGAGTGGAAAAAGCTCTGTCCCGTGTGGGTCGTAACACCTCCGCCACTCAGACCGGCCCGGCTTTTTGTTGACAGAATATTAAACAAAGACATTTGACAGAAAACGACCTGACAAACAAAAACGTCACACAAAAAACCTCTGCATTGTCTTACTGCATGTACTTCCTGCATCGCACGCTGAGGGAAAGCCCTCTGACATTAAGGCCGGTTCTTTTGGTTTAGTGCAAACATCAAGCTGCAAAGATTCAATAGATTCATTTGGAAAAAAGAAAAAAAATAACAACTATTCAGTCCAATAAGCTGCACTGAAGAACAACTTCCTCTGCTTTTATTTTTGCCTCTGTGCTTGTGTATTTTTCTGATTTTAAAGAAGCATTCTGTCATTTCGGGTTTGGTTTCTTCCATCTTTTTTCTTTCCCTGTTCCCTGGTGTTTGTTTTTACTTTACATTTTTTGCTCGTTTTTAACCAGGTTTAGCAGGCCTGTGCAGACCTTTACATCCGTTTGAAGAGATGCATTTCATTTAAAACCTTTCACTGAGGGGTGTCTCAGACGGATTATTTTTTAAAGAAAATTTTCAGATTGTAACTTCAGTGCAGCCTCAAAAAGAAAAAACAAACAAAACATGCCTAAGGTAATCCCCACTGCACTTATTTAGCTCCACAAACATTATTTTCGCCACCACTGACAACGATGAGACGACCATCACACGGAAGATAAACAGGAACGATTTGCACTGAACTTCAACATCAGCCGCAGTTTTAAAAGAAGAAAAAAATAAATAAAAACATTTGCACAGTTGTCAAACGTCACAGGCAGGATTTTTGGCCCTCGTTTCCTCCCGTCCGAAATTCCGCTGTGGTCATTTAGCAGCTAAACTGAACAATAACACAAACGCAGCGCTCTTTCTTACACTCAGCTGCAATCAAACTATCATGACTCAGCATAAATTCAGCAAATATAAAGAACTCTAAACCCCTAAAAAAGTTTCCTTCATTACAGTAATGACCAAAGTTGCTGTTAGTTCAATGTTCAACAGTCTGTGAGTGTTTTCTTTTTGATAATGAGCACCGATGCTTTCCGGTCGGTGCCGTCTCCCCGTTTAGATCCCGGGCCCAACATCTGTCTGTGTCCCAGATGTTAAACCTCCAGCTGTGACACTTAAAGTCAGAGAAGCCTCGGTGGTCTGAGATAAGGACACAACTCAGAGATGTTCCTCCAGAGCAATTCTAGCTTATCGGGACCATCTACACATCTAATGGAAACATGGCGACACAAAACTACGGCTCTCAGAACAGCCAGGATCTGGAAGCATCTTATTTCCCTATATAATCTGAATATATCTGCCAAGGGGTGCCATTTAAGTGCCCGGTGACTGAACCGTTGGCGGTTCCTGTTTGTCATCACGGTGGGATTACCATCACTGGTCCTGAAGATGTTCTGAAACGATGGAAAGCGCTGTTCCATAATGTCTAAAACCAAATTTCAGGGCATTTATTTGAATGTGTTTCGCGGCCTACAGCTGAATATTTCTGAATGTTACATGGCAGAACTGGTGCCTGGTGTTCATGATGAAAACGACAACCAAACGAAGAATGGGAACCACAATCTAGTATCATCTCCCTGCACACTGAGTAAAGTACCTTCCCTTTTCAAAGAAAATGACGCTTCGAGCACTCAAAAACCAGCATGCATTTGTTTGAAAGAAGCTATAACTACTTCACAGGAGAGGTTCCCGTCATTGAGAGCTCAGTGGATGCGTTCTGCAAACTGACAGCTCTGTGGTTTCTTCTTAGCTTAGAAGTGTTAAGCTCCCATTAGTTTGAACTCCCTTTTGCTAAAGCTCATATCAGCACATGTTGCCTCCGGCTTCCATCCATCTGTGGTTCAGACCAGTAGCGTAACCTTTTTGATATTGGATATATCGCGGTGGGACTTTGTATTTTAATTCACGGCTAACCCGAACCCTTCATTCAGGTTGCAAGCAAGCAGGTGAGTTTGCAGATTTCCTGTGTTAGTTTTCGGAACATAACGGGAAAAAAAAGTTAAAACTATTTGCATTGTGATCCGGTGGCTTTAGCATTAGCTCCCTAAACTTGAAACTTGGGGAAAAAAGTAACAGCTTATTGTCCTTGATCAGAAAGATTCAGGGATGGATTTGTAGGCCTGAATATCACTGAAAGGCAAAGTGTGCGTCCATTTTCCCACCTGAGAATACAAAGGTTGTTTATGTCGGGCTTGTAGCTGAAGAAAATGGAGATTGATCTAACTGACAAAGCCGGGGAACAAAAGGGTTTTGGAATAGAATATTTGGAGAGAAACTGTGGCTCACATCCTTTTGAGGGCGATTCGCTGGAAGACCCTTTACCCCAAGGAAAGTAACTGCCGCTCTCTGTGTTTTCAAAGTAAACTTTGAACCTTGCACTGTGTGATCCGCGTTCTTGCAGCAACTTTCAGAGCTGGTTCGGCAACTTAACAGCAACCTTGATGTGCACAGTGTCACGTGAAAAAAAAAAAAAAGCTTAGACCAGTTTCCAAACTAGGTCCAACAGTCCTCCGAGACCACGTCAGAAGAGCTACAAATGCATCCAATCTAACTTCATTACAGTGAAGGGAAATCTACCCAAAACAAATGAGGTATCAGGTGTTATCAGAAGGCTGGATAACACACGTCTGACCTCAGCCTGCTAGTCTGTCACATGTTATTTACATCAAAATATTTCTGCATAAAAGATCTTTTGAGCATAGAAAAATTAAACGGCGGCCTCCAGCTGCCACTAGAGGTCGCCAAACTGCACAGATGCTTGCGATGATGAATCAGAGGAATATGTCCTTTCACCATTCAAGTATGGCTTGTTTGTTTTTAAAAAAAAAGCTAAAAGAACATCCACTTGCACACAACCCCCTTTTTTTGTTCCCAGTTTTTTCCCGGTTACTCAGAAAAGTCAGGCAGCCAAAACTAAAAGGGCTTGGCTGATCAACAGTCTAGTCTGGTATTTAAAATGCAAGACGGGGTTCGGGTAAAAATAGACGATTTCCGGTCTGCAGTCGGTAGAAGTGAGAAAAAAATTCCCACGACGTCGTGAAAATAGTCCGGGAGCCATAGTGAGGCTTGAGCTGCACCACTGAGAGGAATCAGTCCCATTCCGAAGTTCTCATGCAATAAAAATGAACCCAAGCACCGTTCCAGAAGACTCAAATGACACGTTTACATGCATTGCAGTGATTCCAGTCTGTTTCACACTAATCATACTAATGCTTTCCTGTTTTAGTACTCGGTACCCATCCAAATACACGGTGGTCTTAAGACAATGTTGGGCTTCTGTGCTTTGCGGAACAAGACAATCAGAATGGACCTGTGAATGCAGGAGAATTCCTAAAAAAAAGGTCCTCATAATTCCAAACCGTGGAAAAGCACCGAGGTTTCCCAGTTAAATGGAAGCTGACTGTAACTCTGTCACTGAAGTGCATGTAAACACATCCACCGACACCTGAACGGGATGTCGGACAGTACCGAGATATAGTTACAGCTGAGGATGCCGAAAGAAGAACAAAAGAGCGAATATCCCCAGAAAAGAAAGACGACGGAGAAAAAAAACTGACCTTAAGAATGAAGCACGGCGGAATAAAAAGAAGTAAAAAAAATAGAGCTTTTCAGCTTATGAAACAGCAGATGGAAACTAAAGACAGCTGGAGGAGGGAGATGAGCTGGCCAAATCCTCTGAGGAATACAGTACCGAATAGAGTTGAGCTACCTTAGAGTGGAGTGTGTATGTGTGTACTTGCCTTTCTACATTTGTAAGGTCCAAAAACCCGGAGCCTATTATACTTGGGGGAGTCCGACACGTTTTGTGGGGACCAAATGTTGGTTCCTCAAATTAATATAAATCTTAGGGTCAAACTTGGTCTAAATGGATAAGTTCAGGGCAAGGGGCAGGTTTGGGCATGACAGTTAAGGTTTAGGATTAAGGTCAAAGTCCCCTCAAATATAGAAAAACAAGTTTGTTTGTGTGCGCGTTGGTGTTATCAGCTGTAGTGGCAGAGCAGCAGTCCGGCCACGAGAGGAAGCAGGTTGAGCATAAGGAGCCACAGAGTGGTGGCCAGTCCTGGGGAACCGGAGCATGGATCTGCAACAGAAAAACAAAACACGTTTACTTATACAAGTGGAGTTATGGATTATGATCTGTTTAGACAGAACACTGGCTCATGGATTAGTGTTAAGTGGAGAAAAAAATCCTCTTAAAATAAGAAGAAAGAGCCATTGTCCAAAGAAAATCTTTGTCTGGAGAAAAATAGCTCTCTACAGCTATAGAGTAGGAATCTCTTCTGTAAAAGGCTTAGGCTTTGTAATCATTCCATATGGTTGGGATCTTAGTGACACTGACCGATGGGGTTGCTCCGGGAGGCGTTGAAGGGCGGGAGCTGGTGTGGGAGAGGGCAGTCGTCGCAGAAGTCGGTGCAGGCGGGGCAGACCAGGACGCCGTTGTAGACCCAGTCGTTGACCCGCACGCTGACGCTCAGCAGCTGACCTTTGCGGGTGCACTGGAAGGAGCGATCCTGAATGAACACCGTCAGGCCCTGAGCCGAGCACAGCACCTGCACGGAGACCAAGGAAACGGCTGATTGCAATCAGTGAAACAATTCACTGTCCTCCTGAGAAGCTCTGATATCCGTCAGGTTTTTAGCATATGGATAAAAAGATTTGAACCGGCAGAAAACCGGGGCACCTTGTAGCATCCGGAGCCCCAGTCTGGGTAGGTCATCTTTCGGGTGCACTGCTCCATCACGAAGGCTGACTTCTGGTACAGGCACACGGAATCCGGCCCGTACTGCTCCGCCCCGTAGTTCCTCCACCAGTCTAAAGGACGCACAGGAGAAGCCTGACTCATCCCCATCCAGACGGCAAAACGAGCTCAAACCTGATGTCGTTCACAGGTTTAATTCAATTCAGTTCAATTCAATTTTATTTATATAGCGCCACATCACAACAACAGTTGTCTCACAGCGCTTTCCAAACAGAGCAGGTCAGACCCTACTCTGAAGTTAATTACAGAAACCCAACAATTCCCACCATGAGCAAGCACTAGGCGACACAGGCAAGGAAAAACTTCCTTTTAACAGGTAGAAACCTCGAGCAGAACCATGGCTCAGGGTTTAACCGGCCAAGATCAATGCAACTTTCTCTCCTTCTGTGTCCAAGAAGGACCCTCCATTCTCTCTGCCTCTACATCAGCAGCAGTGTGAGACCTACCCGGCTGGTTCTCGGCCACTCTGCAGTAGGAGTTTCTCTGGTACTCTCCGCTCAGGTGCCAGCTGAACTCCTGGCTGAACGGACAGTAGTCGGCGATCTCCACGGCGCCCCCGAAGAAGGACAGCTGGTTGTCGGTCACATCGGGGATCCCGTCAAAGTACTGAAAGAGAAAAACACACAGACCAATGACAAGAGATCATACACACATGACAGAATTGTAGCATAACACACTTTAGACACACTTTAACACACTTTAGAATAACACACTTTGGAGAAGTCAGAGTCATCAGTTCTCCACAGGAACTTCCCTTCTTACATGTTCAGTCCATTTTCCCAAGTTTTAATGAATTTTCCACCAAACTCGCCCTACTTTCTGGAGCTTGTGGACATCTGATATCTCTTTTTTTTAAATTATTTTATTTATTTCTTTTACAGGATTTTATTCAGTTCTAATTTTCGCTTCTAGTGTGTTTCCATCATGTTTTCGGAAAATCTTTTATAGCTCAAAAACAATCTTTCTTGGTAGTTTTATATGCGCCTGTAAACAAATCTACAAACTCATTTCCTCGTGGTGATAGTTCTTTCTTGATCTCAGTGCTGTAAAAGACGTGATGTAAGAATCTGAAAAGATCTGCGGTTTTCAGATTAAATCATATTTTGAGTTTTGTTTGGGATGTTTTAATTGTCTTCCCTCCAAGTTATTCCCTTTTTCGTCCACTTTCCATATGCAGAATCTGACTCACAGGTGTTGTGTTTAACTTGATGTGCTTCCCACTGCTGTGCCACAGAGTTTTAATCACAATACAGCTTCATACTAGGCAGACCGGACAACCGGTTTAAACCTTTAAGACGACCGACAGGACACAGCTCCTCGTCCCGCGCTCTTGTGTACCTGGTACTCCAGCGGCAGCTCCTGAGAGTATTTCTGGAGGTTGCAGACAGCCACAGCCAGCTGGTCCTGTCTGCAGGTGAGCTGCAGGGGGGAGGCGCGCACAGTGTCGCAGTAGGGCGTCACCAGGTGTCGCCTGCAGTTCAACACACAACACGGTCTTTAAAGAAGCTGAAAGGGTGTCAGACGATTCACTCAACCTGCATAAAAATGACGAAAAATGTGTCCAACTATCTAAATGTGAGTCGATTATTCTAAATGGTTTACTTTTTAACTTCTGGCTAGTGAAAATATTGATAAACTATCGTGATGATCGAAGTGGTACTGAAAAGCAGGAAAAGGGCTTCTTTAGGGTGACCTCTGTCTCTGCCTGTCCATCCAGAACTTGCAGCTCTTCATGACGAAGTCGCAGCCGAGGCCGCGGCCCCAGTCCAGCCTCTGGGCCAGGCTGTAGTTGGCCCGGTACCAGCCGCTGTCCTCCATGATGGCCAGCGTGAGCCGAGAGAACACCCGGTTCTGGGTGTGGGAGCCCGTCATCGCCTCGTTCTGATGAGGGGAAAAAAAACCCGGTGAAGATGAAAAAGAAAAAAAACTAACTTTTTCTGCACACGGGCAGCAGAGGGGGCTCCTGAACTGACCTCCAGAAGTCTCTTTTCCCAGTGATTGAGCTCAGTTCCAGTCCCTCCCTGGTTCTCCAGCTCCATCCCCTCCAGGATGGGACAGTTAAAATGTCTCCGGGCCTCCTCCTGGAACACAAACAGAACACCTGCAGCTCAGCCGCTTTTCCACACGGCCTTTAACACAACTGAACAACTCACTTTCACCTTGTATTAAGGTGATTTTATCACATTCCCGTCAGATTTTCTACTGTAAATCACACCGAGGATTCACTGGATTTCTATTAACTTCACCTGTAGGCCTACTTCAGCCCACAGGACACCCTGAAGCCTCACTGTTATTGAGATTGTTTTTAACAACCTAGTTGAAAGCATCCATGGAAACACATGAAAATGACCACAATGAGACTAAAAAACTGTCTCAGAGAGTTAGGGAATGACAACAAACGGCATCCAGAAGAAATGAAATGGCCACAAAGTAGGGTTGTCACGATACTAAAATTTTCAACTCGATACCGATACTCAAAAAAATACTCGATACTCAATACCATTTTCGATACCACAAGGATAAAAACAAAGACCCCAAAATTTAACTGAATTTTGACAGGTTAGTGTCTTTCATTTCAAACTGACCTGTTACTGATGTTATCGTGGCTGGTGGCCCGAATTAATTACCCTAATCCTGACCCTAATCCTAAACTTGTTTGGACTTATTGTACAAACCTATTTAACATCCACTATTTTAACATAGTATTATGGATAGAGTTTAATTGTTTGAAAGATTAATTTCACTATTTTTAAATTAATGTCTATATTGCCATGAGGCATTACTATTTTCTTGCCTGGGATTTTCCTTTTGGTGACGTAATCAAAATGGCCGATTTGGATGTGGGCTGAGACGGATATGTACTTGATTAATGGTAGAATGTTACTATTAGCCATTAGCCGCAGCTAGCAGTTCAAGGCTAACGTCACGTTAATGATCATAAACAACGTAAATAAATAAATAAATCTGAGAGAAGGGGCGCAGCGACGGCAGGTCAGCGTCGCGCGCGCGCTTGCGCGGACTCGCGCGGGCTCGCGCGGTGGTATCGATACTTTTGAAAATGAGTATCGTATCCGGATACAACATTTTAGTATCGATACTTTTTTAAGTATCGATACTTTTGACAACCCTACCACAAAGAGATTCAAAGTGACTACAGAGATGAAAAAGACACAAAACTGGAAAATAAAAAAAATCAATATCTGTTAACAGCTGTTTTCCCTTTGAAAAATGAATGAATCATCAGTCTTCATTACCAGTTTTGTACTGAATTTGAGGCGATTTCAGATTACCACAACGCGAGGGGTGACAAGCACGTGCACGTGGTGTCGGACCATCACTCCGCCCCTGATGTCCCACAGCCTGCTGACCCTCCTGATCACCGCCTCGCTCCACTGGTACAGGCCCAGGCTGCCACAGAGCAGAAGGGCCGCAGGTCAGAGCGGCCGGCCCTCAACAAACAGGAAGTGACCTGTTCAGGGCCGGCGCCCTGCGTCCCAGCGGACGGCGGTTACCTCTCGTTGAAGGGGGGCAGGCCGCTGGCGAAACGGGGCGTCAGGGGTTTGCCCTCATCGTCGTGGTAGAAGGCGAAGAGACCGGCCGAAAAGCCCTGAAGGACAAAAGAGAAGAGGTCAGCACGCCAACAAAGCCGTTCTGTTCTAAACGCGGTTGAAAAACACCCATAAATCTGTCCTCCACTGGAGGGGGTTTTCTGTTGACGGTGAATTAAAACGTTTTTTAAAAAAGGGACTCACAATGGCCAACCAGGAAAGATGCCAAAGCTAAACTTCAGCAAACTTAAATATGCCTCCAAATATCCCGAAGAGCAAAACATAAAACATGGAGGAAAAAACTGAGTCACAGCGCTTGTGATTGGAGGAGTTATTCAGGGATGAATCTGAGACCCCATCTGTTTTTCTTCCACTTCATATGAAAAAAAAGAACCATTGCATGTTTTTAAAAAGCCAGAATGGTAAAAAACTTGACTAAATAAAATAGTTTTGGTTTGTATGTCTCCTTTGTGATACAATTTTTTTTTTTTTAAAGCTGAATGAACATTCAGAAAATAATGTGTTTGTTGTCTAGCCGTTTCTGGAGCTGTGAAAAGAAGAAACCTAAAGGCTGTGTTTGGTTTGTAGCAACCCAGTGAAGCCGTGTGACTGACAGAGGGGGGGAGGAGGATGACCCGCGGCATCCCCGAGCGGGAAGCACGCACAGGCGATAAAACATGATAAAAATACATAAATAAATGTGGAGAAAAAAAGGAGAGTGTTTTCACCAGAGCGTGGATGATCTCATGTTTGACGGTGGAGAGCATGCCTTCGAACTCCTGAGGCTGGGAGGAGATCATGACTGGACACAGGTTGGCGTAACCTGCTATAGGCCTAAAAAAAACACACACACGGACACACACATGGACACACACACTGTTAGCTCGCCGGGGTGGATCTCAACTGTATGCCTAGGAAACGGTGGTGGAAACCAGTGGGAATTCCGTGGGCTCACCTGTCCAGCTCGGCCTCCAGCTGGCAGTAGGCGGCGTAGGCCACGATGTTCTCCTGGCCGCAGCGCTCCGTGGTGACGCCGCTGACGTAGAGCACGAAGTCGGAGCCCTCCACCCCGGGGCCGTCCGGGGGCCCGGCGGGGCCGCATGACTTCCCGGACTCGCTGCAAACCTTGCATTGCTGAAGGAAAAAAAAACAACAGTGTGGGCTCTGTTTTGTCTTTATGTATTTTTTGCCCCGGCGTGGAAAAGTCTTCAGTCAAAGCGGACAAAGGTCTCCTTTGTGACAGATGAATGTTGAATGCGTTGAATGTCAGTTATTTAAACGGGGACCATCGACTGAGGACAGAAACGGAGCCTCTCAGGTGCTTTCTTTTTAAAGGACTGCCAGTGTTTTGATTCTCTGTTTCTTTTTCGGAACAAAAAGCTCTCGGGCAAGAGGCCGCCTCCAGAGTGGGATGTTTTGCAGTGACGGTTTGTGTGTCTGATCAAGCTGAGTTTCGATCGTGTCTTCGCTTTTTGGGGGGGGCTTTTCCTCACCTGCAGGTGGTGCTGTGGAACAACGACTGGGCCACACCTGGTGAGGTTGGCACAGGAATCCTGGCAGTACCGATGAGGGTCATCTCTCTTTCTCATGTACTGGTTGGTTGCACATTGTCTGGCGGGGCGAGGATAACAAGCAGACATTTAAAAACAAACAAGCACTTTTAGCTGCAACCTGCATGATTTCAGTCACACTGAAACATTCAAGACTGGAACTACTTTGAGATGGCCGCTTTTCCTTCAACTCACTCAAACACACAAACACACACACACACAGAAGAAAAAAGCCTGTAAAGACTAAGCACTTCTGGACTTTGCTAAACACTCATAATTACTTTACTCAGTTTAGAAAAGTTTGAAACATCATTCTGAACACACTCGCCAGCTTTTTTTGTTGCATTTAATGTGCGCTTTGACAAAATGATAACCAGGAAAAGTTTGATTTTTTTTCTTTTGCAGACATTTTACTGCAAAGGTTTATGTTTATGTTTATGCATTTGGCAGACGCTTTTATCCAAAGCGACTGCAAAGATGATCCTGAACAGTGGTAACGCGGCCCTGTTCAAACCCTCCTCAGATGGGTCGTCACCAGACTTTTAGAAGTTTTTGTGTTATTGATATAGTCAAAAGTTTCACCTCTGACACCTGATGCATCTTCTACATTCTTGTGTGAGGAGGATATTCGTTTTGAAACTCGGAAAGTGCTAAATTTATTGTCTCATTTTATGAAAACCCTTAAAATCTTTTCAGTAAAACAAGGCGGCTGGGGCACCTGCTGAGCAGGACTGGTCCCACCCGCCGCCTCACGCTGAAAGCCCTCTGCAGGTAGTCGATGGCCTGAGGAAACAGCTTATCCTGAGGAGGGACGCACACAATAACAGCTGAAAACCCCACTGTTGCCACAGCCAGATGCTGGAATTTATCAATTCAGGAAACAGTCTGTCATAACTACAAAAAAAACAGACCTTAAATACTAATAATAATAATAAAGAACAAGCGTGTGATGTTTCCAAGTATCTCCTCACCTTCACCAGCCTCCTCTTGTCTGCAGAAAGCCTGTCGAAAAGCAGAGGCCATGAGCTTTTAAACAGAGAAGCGGCTCTGTTTGACAAACCGCTGGATCAAATCACAGTCAGCAGCTTTAGAGTCAACTTTTCAGAGCTCAAATCACCGTGTGGTCCACGCGCTTGATGCAGAACTTACTGATCAACACTGCTGTCATAGATGATTTTGATCTTTAGCTGCAGGTCTTCGGGGGAGCTTCTCTTCGTCAGGCGCTCAGGCCTCAAGTACACGTGATGAACCACCTACAGGAGCCCCACAGAAACAATAACACAACACAGATTTGAGCAGGAAAACAGAAGACACAAGAGCAGGTCCGAACAATATGGATCAAATCTGGAACAGGGACCCAGAACAAGGTCAAAGCAAAACATGGGATGGTGTAATCAGTTTGTGGTAAAAGTTAAACTTATTTTTAAAGATAGACCCCTGGAAATTTTGTATTTGTAGTTTGTTATTTTATATTATATTAGTTTTGATTTCATCTCAACTTCCTTAAGCCAAAATGTTGATTTTGTGTGTCTTTTTTCAAATCTTTCCAGCATATGTGGGATGTATAGAGTGTAATAACCACTGTCTTTTGTAGATTTGCAGATAGATTATATCTAAAACCAACAGTTGACACTAAATATTTTGGATAAATCTGCCTGTTGTTCTGAATGGAGCCTAAAAAGACATAAGCTTTTTGGCTTTTCAGGGGTGAAATCAGCGTTTTCTAAATGGAAACTGACCTAAAGGAGGCTGACACAGTGACAGCTAGCTTCGCGTTTGCTAGCTATAAACACTGTAAACGCCTTAACATTAAAAGAAGTCCGGTTCGTTTTAGTCCCAATTTTCGATAAACATTTTTCAACCGTGTTTAGATAAGTTACAAACAAACGTAAGCCCGTAACATAGCCAAAAACCCCGCGGTTGGCTCGCTAGCTTAGCGGTGCTTTACGGTGAGATTATCGGATCACCGGTGGGGGGGGGGGGGGGGGGGGGGGGGCAGCCGGGGCTCACCTCGCCGGGACCCGGGACTCGGTGCTGGCAGGACCCGTGGCCGCTCGCTACCGCGGCCAGTAGGGACAGGACGAGGACGAGGACGGGGCCGGGGCCGAGGAGGAACCGGGAAACGGACGGCGCGCCATCCCCGCTCAGCCTCGGCTCCATCCTCCGGTTTGACCGGGACGCGGGGCTCCGCAGCCCGCGGTCGACAAAACCACCGCCGGTCTCGGTCGGGTCCCCTCGGCGCTCGTCGCATTCATCGCTCTCCGGGTGAATTACCACATATTATCATCCTCCGGAAAACGACCGGCGGTGAGGTTTGGGGCGTCTGGAGCGAGGCTCGGCGGTGGAGGCGGCGGCGCCCGGCCGATAAGAGGCTGAACGGACGCCTGACAGCGGCGGCCGCTCCTGGTTGGTCGGTCGGTGTCAGCTGACCGGAGGCCGCCGCTCCGAAGATCGTCTATAAACAGGATGAACCCCTGAGACGGAAATGTTTTCGTCAGGATATCAAAGATCGTCTTTTAGCAAGATGAGACGCTCACCGATGGAAAATCTATCGAACTAGGAAAATCTCCTGCGAATGATGCATTTGACCACCGGATGGCGCTAAATTTGCAAGAAAACCCTTTTGCGTTTAGGATGGAGTTGAAAGCTGACTTAAGGAAACTATGTAACACACAGAATAGTTCCTGATCCCTCTTGTTGCATGAATGTTTCTGTTTGGAGATGCATTATGAAACCAGAAAACCCCGGTTCAGAGTATACAAAGAGGGGAAGTGAGGTCGCTCTAGTTGCCTTTTCTTGAAAAGCCTTTGCGGTGTTTTTCACTTGGTTCACTGGTTCCCACGCCCTGGGATAGAGACACTAAATCTAGACTGCTGAACTTCAGACAGACGAGTTAAATGCGATTAGTTTTGGAGGCTCCGACCAAACAGACAATCTCTGATCACTGTAAGTGACTAATGAAAAGCAGGCCTGTGCGGTTCCATTATTGTCTGCAAGGACTCTTCAAATAACGCCTGGCGGTACTTCAGTTGGTGATATTCAAGCACAGAATAAGTTTCCAGGCCTTTAGTGCTACAAAAAATCCTTGTCAGTGGCTTTCATTTCCTTCTTGCATGAGCTGGGAGGCTCTTACTCTGCCAGTGCCAGGCTAGTGGAGATAGGTGTTCATAGTTGTTTTGTTCTTTTTGTTAAAAGATTTCTAATAGCTGCAAATCAGAGTGATTGTGCCAAAAATCTCAAACATTCAGGGAAATGCGATTTTCTATGGCCTCTGTTGCACATAGGAGCTCATAAAAATGCATCTTATTATGATTGTGATGGAGAAAAGACAGTAAAGTTATTTCCTGCAAACTGATCTCCTCAAATGAGCATTTTACACTGTTTCTATTGCCTGTTTTCAAAGGTTGATATTTTTAATGAGAAATGTATAAATAACTGGTTTACAGATGATTTTTTTTTTCTGGAAAAGCAGTTCACTTCCATTTATACCATCAACCATGAGGTTAAAATCCCAGGATGGAAAATTAGGAATACTGCAATGCTCTGTTTCAGAAATATTTACATGGATGCTGTTCTTATATTTGGTACCTACCTTGGGTTATTTCCAAAGCAGTTAAATCTGCCATGGGACTCGTGTAACAGTTGGCCTCTAAACCCCATATACATCAATCTAAAGGCATCTGTGGGAAAGACCCCTCTACAGTGTCTATTGTAGCCATTCCCATTCATGACTCGCAGGGACGTGTTTTTTTTTGTCCACACCCTGACGGATCAGAGCTGTTTTTGGCAGCATTAGCCCTTTCTCAGTATTGGGAAGGAGGTCGTGATGTTACAGCTAATCTCCTTGGAAGATTCCCTGAAAATCCAGCGACATGGTTGGGCATATTTGCTCAGAAATGGTCTCTTTCATTATAATAACTGGGCGTCTCTCCTCAGTTTAGTCTGTGTTGTGGTCCCTGACATTTTTTCGACCCTTAAGAGAAAGTAAGTCATGTCTGCAAACCTCAGGCAAATTAAAACGCCTCTAAGCCCACGTCCCAACCCAAAACTTAAATAGACATTGTTGTAAAGTCCCGGTGGTTTTCAGCTCCTCTTTCATTTTTGTCCTTTCTGATGCTGACTTTGATTATTCCTAAAGAAAATCATGGGAATAAAGTATGTCAGAGGCCATTTTTACTCAGAAAGAGACACTTTCATACTTAGAAGAACCAATACTGCATCGGCCACACTTAAAGGCTCATTTGAAACTAATTTACAACTAATTTCATGCTACGTTTCTGGTAGGTTTTTGAAATACGAAGAAAAATCTGCTCAAACGTGGTGGGAATAAATCAACCAATTCATGAGCCCTATCATGTGCAAACATTTTATCGTCAAACAAGATATCGTTTTTCAATCATTT
The DNA here is from genome assembly GCA_907169785.1 of Menidia menidia. Lineage (NCBI taxonomy): Eukaryota > Metazoa > Chordata > Actinopteri > Atheriniformes > Atherinopsidae > Menidia > Menidia menidia. The sequence goes on along the minus strand of CAJRST010001113.1, from coordinate 1,997,319 downwards.
ATGTTTTTTTTCTTCATTTTTTTGGTCACTGGGTGCTTTCAGTGTTCATTTACTTCCCTTGGTTTACATTTCTAATCTTAATAAGTGAAAAATTGTCATTGAAAATGACCACAGATGAATGCGTTTCTGAGAATGATTTTGAGACAAACTGAGAAAACCACCCACAGGTCTGTGTGGTGCTTGTTCTCTGGTTTATTCATACATGATGGTTATAGAAATGATAAAATGATTGAAAAGAAAAATGGAGACCTGCTCCAACATAAGACTTTTTTTTTTAAACACAGCCAACTGTGCTTATGTGCATGTCTGCCAGCAGATCTGTGACCGTTTCTCAACTGTGAGTGCTTCATTCCCGGTATAAAGTCAGCCACTGGTTGATTTTATGTCTTCTACAAGAATCAGCTAAAAAGTCCGGGAAATTCTGATGAGTGATCGTTTAGTGTCTTGATAAGCACGTTGTCTTTTTCTTGTCTCCTGCACCTGTCCCCGAGCCTTCATTTATTTAGCTTTACGTTCTGAATCCAGCCAAATGTTGGCTCGGGTGGGTTTCAGGCTTCTGTTTTAGCAGATTTTACCACAGACGTGTGAAGTGAAATTCACTTCAGATATTCATGCCAGCTTGGGGCTCGTTTAAACAGCAGCTGCTTTTTTCTGCATTGGCGACACTCCAAAGGCAACAGCGGAGGAAAGTCAGCAAAGTCACATCCTGGTCCGTCCACTTCTTCCTCACGTTCATCATCAGGAGTGTGTCAGCAGAAGTTTTCCAAGAGGCGTCATAAATGAATACATACGGCCAAAGCACACACAAAACACACGGGCTACTTTAAACTAAGTCAAACAGGCACGGAATTTGTTTCTAATTCTCATAGTTATTTCCTATTCTTTCAAACACGGCGATTCAGATGGTTTTACAGAAACATTTGGCAAATCCTTCAGAAAGGCCTCTGCGCTTTCACAGGTAAGAGAAATTAGCAGGTGGCTGAGTGAAACCAACCTCTGTCAGAGGAGAACTCCGACCGTTTGGGCCTGTGAGGCACTAAAAGGCCGTTCATTAACTCATTGACTGCCAGCCATTTTCAGAACAGAGAGTCCCATACTGCCAGAGTTTTTGAGCATTTTGACTGATTTATCAAGAGCCACAGAATAGTTTGTGCTATGACTATGTAAACACCGAACACACCAAAAGAAAGAGTAGACTCTCTTCTTTCATCAGGAAAAAAAATTGTTTCTACCTTATTCCGTTCTTCTTCGACTTGTGTCTCACCTGAACCATTACGTTTTTCTTATTTGCCTACAGTCTATGTTCATCTCCCATCAAAAGTGGCACTGCCACCTAGAGGGTAAATTTGTTAGTACATACTCTGTCTAGAAGCCTGATATTTACGGACAAGCTTTAGCAGATCGTCCCCCAAGCCACTCTCGTTGAAAAACATAAAAGACGTCTATAGACGTCTTTGGCAGCCAATGAGTTAATGGTAAACGGGAGCTAGAACTGCCGACTCGTCACTCTCTAACACTCTCGAATTTGAGCATCCGAGAAATCCTCCTGCCATGACGGCTGACATAACAGCCCAACTCGCATGACTTCTCAGCATCTCCGATGTCCGGAGGGTCAGAAGGTCAGGGGAAAACCAGTCCTGTTCTCTTTGGAGCCCTCCCGATAATTGGTTTCAAGCCCTCTTTTATCTGGGTATTTCCTGTCCTTTGAGGCCTACATCTACACTTCACCTCCTCCCAGACTGAGCCCTCGCGAAACGACCGGTCATCTGGTATTCCCCCTCTGGACAAACATGGGGCCATTTTCTGTATCCAAAATGGTAAACTTCATATGCAGACACAGGATATATAGATTTTTTTACTGCAACCGCAATTGACGGTTTGGCTGCTTTGAGTCACTTATCGGTCCTGCTCCTCTGTGTCAGCGCTGCTGGTGGGAAAACAAGAGGTCACTCGGACCGTGTGGACAGCTTCAGGAGGGACGAGGAGCTTCAGAGCCAGACGGAAGTGAAGCACGTGGAGTGAACATGCTCGTAGTTTGGCGGAGCCCGAGAGTTTTCCTTTGAATTTAGGTTCTTTGATTTTCTTTACTCCTGCCGCCCCACCTCCTCCTCCTCCTCCTCCTCCTCCTCCTCCTCTTCGTCCTGCTGCAGGGCGGTGAAGCGCTCCACCACGCAGTGAGCCGTCAGTCTGGCCTCGGGGTCGTGGTCCCAGCACTCGGTGACGGTGGAGCAGAAGATGTTCATACCCTGTGGGACAGAGGGACACTCTCATTTAGACCCCAGTGGGTCCACACAGGGCCCTGTGGACAGTTAAAAGGAGAGTTAAAATAATTGTGTGTAACCTAAGAATGGACAGGCCCAGTGACAAGCTGCTCCTTTTCTGTCACAGAACCAAAAGGTAACTAAAAGTCGATTTTTCTATCTAAAAAGAGAAGATTTTCATTTTCAGTGTATCCGTGTTTTTCCTTTGGGCTAAATCTGACCTGGTGCTGCGTCCACGTCGTGGGGATGTCCGGCCGTCCGCGGTCCCTCAGCACCAGGTCCCTCATGCTGTCCACACAGGGCTGCTCACACACCTTGGACCCAAACGCCGGTTCGTAGCCCTTCACCTCTACACCGGCACACGCAGATGAACACATGCCTCACTTGTTTGATCATTTTTAGCACAGAGTAAACTCCAATGGCAGCAAATCTGTTTAATCAAGTCCAACTCATAGCTCGTCCAAAAATAAAACTCCTCACCCCCGATGGCGTCGCAGCGGGAGGCCATCTCCCACAGGACCAGAGCCATGGAGTAAACATCCATCTGCTTAAAGGCCTCCAGGTCCTCCAGGTTCACCCGGGATTCCAGTACCTCAGGAGCCATGTAGCGAGCTGTTCCCACCTGGACAGGAAAATAAAGCGGAGTCCAACCAACCAGAATACAAGATGTAGGTCTTTTGTTCCCATGATGGAGTAGAAAACCTCTCAGCTTGAAAAGAACTATCTGTAATGTAAACTAAAGGGATACTTTTATAGGCGAAAATGCCTCAAAGCCTTCTATTGGGCCAGGTCCAAGACCAGAAAACTGAAAAACAGGGATGGAGCATCCCCGGTTTAGCTTCATTTGAAGAAGCAACGGCATATTAGTTGAAATTATTTGGGTCGTTTGTGTATTTAACCAGCTCCGCGTGATTCACCTGTCCACTGTTGGCGTAGTCGTCGACAGTAAGGGAGAGGTCCAGCCTCAACGCCAGACCAAAGTCACACAGCGCACACTCCTTCCTGTTCTTCACCACAATGTTACTGCTCTTTAGGTCCCGATGAGCAACTGGCACCTATGGTACAAGCAGGTCCGGGTCAAAATGCATTTACCGCTTATGTATGCCCATTAAAGCACATCAACATTAAAGCAACGTTCACTTCTGCAGGCGAAAATTAATTAAAATTGAATAAATAATTAAAAATAAACACAAGCAAGGTTTATCTCCTGCAAGACTGATCAACAACTTGATATCTTAGACACTTAAAGCTGAATTTTCCAGGAAAATTGATAGATTTGAATGCGTTTACCTTAATTCAACAATAGAAAATTTTCTATTTTCGTCCATCGTAATGATGTATATGAAGTGTTCATAGGCTGATTTTACCTTTGACAGCCCACTCAGCGTCGTGTCGCTGTGGAGGTGGGCCACTCCTTTGGCAATGCTGCACGCCATCGGCACCAGTTCCTCCCAGCTCAGCGTGTTGGCCGTGAGGAAGTCCTGCAGGTTTCCGAGGCCGTGGTAAGCCAGAACCAGCCAGTAGGTTTGCGGGGCGTGGCTCGGGGGCCTCCTCTCCTCCGCCGCCAGGAACTGGACCACGTTGTCGTGCTGCAGGGTCGGGTCGGAGAAGATGGCGCACTCGTTCCTCCACGAGGCGTACTCCACGGCGGGGAAGACCTTCACCGCCACCGTTTCGTAGCTGCCGGCGCCCGCGTTCTCGCCCTGGAGCAGGTGGGCCTTCCACACCTCGGCGAACCGCCCCTTCCCCACCAGCGCCTCCAGCTTGATGGGCAGCAGTTCGGCCCTCTCGTCGGGAAACGGCGCCGCCTTGGCGTGGTACTCGTCCCGCCCGCCTCCCCCCTCGCCCTCCCGCTGGACGCCCTGCCCCCCGCACGCCGCCTCCAGAGCCTGGTAGAGCTCCGGGCTGTGCTTGGTGGGCCAGTTGAGGCGCACGGGGGGCCCCGGTTTGTCCGGGCGCCGCACGCGGTAGAAGTAGAAGGCTGCCGTGGCAACGATGGCCACCAGGACAGGAGGCACCAAACTGACCGCCACGACGGGGATCACATCCTTACTCTGCAGCTTCAGGAAACCTGGAGGGACCAAAGGAACTAATTATCTGTCCATCCGTTGCTTGTTTTTTTTTTTGCACACATCAAATCAACTGTCCTATTTCATGTCACCTGGTATTGATCTATACCAGTGTTTTTCAACCACTGTGCCTCGGCACACTAGTGTGCCGCGAGTGATGGTCAGGTGTGCCGTAGAAAATAATCCTATTTCACCTAATTGGTCTAAAAAAAATGTTTTTGATAATTTTCCGCAAATAATTTTCCATTTTTGAGTGTCTGTGCTGTTCTAGTGACTGGTGGCGTAATCATGTAATAATTCCTTATGACTAGATTTTGTATATAATTTTGCATACTGAAGTGGGCATCAAAGTGCAATTTGATAAAATATGATAAAAATACATTTAATGTGTTTATGTGATTCCTATTCAAGACACTTAAGATAAGATAAGAATAAAATAAGAATAACTACAGTGTTACTATAGGCGGCTACAGATTTGTTTGACATTTTTGGATGGTGGTGTGCCTCGAGATTTTTTCAATGAAAAACTGTACCTTGGCGCAAAAAAGGTTGAAAAACACTGATCTATACCATGTGGTTATCCCTTCATTCATCCATTCATTGAGCAGAACATTTAACAGAACAGTCACCGTCCTCATTGGCTCCTTCTCTGACTCCTTTCAGCCATCAACTTAGACTTAGACTTACACTTAGACTTCCTTTATTGTCATTGCACAAAAAACACGAAGTGAATTTGACGACGAAATGTTGATTACTTGGCTACCGGTGTAACAGCTAAGACCTTATGCCTGCACAATAAATATGGATTGTATTGTATCCTATAACTAAGCGATAAGAGCTACCTTAAGCCCAAACTCCCTCCTCCGTCCGTTATTTGGCTCACCATTTGCTCCCTTGTCAAAGATGAGCTTGTCGTTGCATTCGTGGTCGCCCTGGCAGCCGCAGACCATCATGGCTCCCTCCTCCGAAGGCTGCGGGACCATGTGACACTCCCTGGAGGTGAAGTTCAGCAGCAGGTCGGGGTCCACGCCCTCCAGCGGCAGAGCCGGATTGTGGCAGGCCGTGTGGACCGTCATGGTGTCGTTGGTCTTCCTCCTGGAACCGCGGAGGGCAGATTACGGATTTCTGTTTCTAGTCACCGTTATCGGCTCATAAAATGCTACCAATAAAATGCTGTCCAACACGAGGAACAGGAGCAGATGTGAGACTGTCAAATTGCTAACTAAGTTGATATTAAGTACATTTCTACAATTCAAAATAATGTTTTTCTTTGCATTTTCCCCCACCACACACATGTGCTACTTTATCCACTCCCTTCATCCGCAAAAATAGCCAAAACACTATGATTGGAAGGAAAGTTGAGTGCTTTTGTTGCAACATTTCAAACTTTTCTTTAAGGAGATTTTGTCTCTAGGAAAAAGAGAGATCCTGCTGCAGGTGGAGGAAATGAAACTCAACGCCATCATCATCAATACAGTATGATTATATCCTTATAATGGATTTTGACACATCAGCACCCATCGTTAATGTTAACCTACTGAACATTTTTATCCTTTTATGTTTAACGAATAAACGTGATCCAGAGAACAATGAGAAGAAATTTGTTTTTCTCACAGCTTATATTAGAAAAACTCCCTTCTGTTTCAATCATAAATTGAAAAAATGATGGAAATCAGCAGCGGAATAACAGGAGTTTTGTTTTCTTATTTATCTGCTCCCCTAAAGTCCAGTATGATAAAGCCATTACTAAAGATACCTGCAACATATAAAGCTAATCTGGTGTGTACATTTACATTATCATTATCAGCTGTTCCAAAACAGTCATCTTGCCTTCACAGATCCTGATCTGTTTTCTTGCAACGTGGTCTTCAGCAGAAACTCAGATTGCATGAGAGGGAGGGTCAAACACGTACTTAAGGAGCTGTTTAAGTGATGTAATCTTTCAGCTCTACGGCTGTGAAAAAACAAACCAATTCTTATCTCGCTCCACCAACTTAGCTGGAACTGAAGCCCTGAACCAGTGCTTTCTCAAAAAAACGGTGGTTGTTGTGTAACCTGGCGAAGTGCTGCGTACACAGTGTGTGATTTCTGCGGGCTGTCTTGAATAAACCGTTTCATTCCTCTGTTTTTTCTCCTGTCAGTTCCTTCTTATCTCTGATTTCCTGCAAAAAGCTGGAAGGACTCGGGCGGGCTGATGTGAACAGGAAATGAGAGGGGTGCAGCAGGGGGATCCGAGCGTAGGACTGTTATCCAAACAAAAGTACCAATCAGCAGAAACTTTCCAGTCATAAAGACAGCGATAGCAGCAGACCAGGGCAAAGATAAAAAAAAATAAAAAAAGAACTTAATGGCAGCAAACATGACATTTTTACGTCCTGCTGAGGGAAACCACCTCAGGATGTTTCATAACACGCTGAAGCAGCTCAGGAATATTCCAGATCCACCTGGATTTTTTGGGGGCTGTGCTGAACAACATGGGCAGCAAGCTTCTGATAGGTGAATGTTTTTGGATATGCCACTTTACATTAAAATCGCTGACTAAATCTCTGAACGGTCAGCCTGAAAAAGACTATAAATCATGCGATTAACCGCAATGTTTTAGCTCTCCCTTTATATTTCCGGTCAGACATTTGTATGGAAAAATATCTGATATTCAGCCATCTGACACTGGAGAGACTAAACAAGCACACACTCACAAACTGATAACAAAGGGAATAAACTGCCACTACCAAAGATGCAATGTGGCAACAAATGGTGTATAAAAAAGCACACGCAAGACGTAAATAACTCCTGAAAGACACAAAAAAATGACTTATTATCGAAATACCTGAGTAAAAAGAAACAAAACAAGACATATGGCAAGTTTTAAAAGACACACAAAAAGAGGAAAAACGCACACAAAGACATATTCATATAATACCATGAACCTCTTTGCTGTCACAGAGTTTTGGCTGAGGATAGAAGGCTTTGGTCAGTTGGAGTTGAGGTGGGTTTGCTCACCATACGGCGATGCAGATCTCCTCGGTCATGATGCAGAAGGACGACAGGGTGCAGTTGCTCAGGCAGACGCTGTCTCTGCACACGGGACTGGAGGCCTCGCACCACTTGCACAGGTTGGATTTCAGGTGGCTGAAAGAGCGCACGACCACTGGGAGACCTGCAGGACGAGAGGCAGAGGCGGGAGATGGGTCGTGTGGCTCTCAAAAACGTTCCGGAGAAGATGCGAAAAAGGTCTCAGGATGAAACAACACTGTGGTGTGCGTCATTATAAGGTGCTTTAAAAGGAGATATCTGTGGATTGCTGGGAAAGAACAGGGTTTTTCTTTATGCAACTTTGGCAAAGCTGAATATTAGAGCAGTCTAAAAGGATTTCCAATCAGTGTTTGTCCACAGATTGAATCGATGTTATCAGGCCTCCAGAGGAAAGAAGCAACTTTTGCATTGTCAGAATCAACATTTCAAAACTTTGAAAAGCCACAACAGTATTTACTCTCATTTCCCTTTTTACCTGCCTTCTTTATGTCTTTATTCTGTATAAAGGTTTACTCACACAAGGCTGTTGCACTCTGTTCAATGAGCATGTTTTCGCTCTGTGCGTGTGTGTGTGTGTGTGTGTGTGTGTGTGTGTGTGTTGCTTTGCCACGTCACTGTCACACCCAGAGGAAACAAGATGACACTAAAACATTTTTTGGGTCAATCAGAATGAAATCACTAATAAGCTGATAAGCTATTTGATATGATCAATAATGCAAATTGATATTTCACAAAGCTGATTGCAAAAAAGCGGAATTATGAGTTTCCACGCTTCATAAAAGTGTAAAAGGTTTATAAAAGTGTGGAGAAACAACAATGTGCCCTTTCTTAGGATAGAAACGACACCCCAAAAGAGAAATGCAGCTCTGTGTGGACACACACACACACATACACACACGGTTAAAGCTAACTGAACCACACACCATACAATAATCTTGCACGCCCCGTGCACAGATATGCACTGAAAGAATGACATAACACTTCATTAACTGTCTCACACACAGAGGGAACTGTTCCAGATGTTTCTCTCAACGCCGCTGAGGACAAAAGAAGAAGAAAAACCAAAAGAGCTGAGAAGCAAAATGCTCGTTGTAATTAGATTCAGCAGCGCGGCTCGCTCTGACTCTGCGAGAGGGAACACACTTCTATCTTTGTGAGGGCCAGCGCGCCGTTGGCTGAGAATAAGGCTGAAATGTTGGTGGTTGGACACCTTCATAGAGAGTAAAACTGGTACTTATAGTGGCAGTTCTAGTGCTAAATTAGTTTTAAAAAAACGTTAATTGATTTACAAATCGGTTCAGAAACATTAGCCATAAAACAGAGTGTATAAGTGGAAAATCATGTTTAAAAGATAATGTTATGAAACAAATGACTGAAAATTCTCATTCTAATGATTTAGATATCATATGATATTATTAAAAAGATCACTTGAATGCTGTTTAAAACTGTTATCTGCTCCGGTGTTACACTCGCCATCTTACAAACCAGCAATGTGCAAACTGACTAAAGCAATTTCACTCCAAAAGATGGAAGACTATAATGTTATTTTAGACTCTGATGCATTCTATCAGACATGTTGTCACAAACAGATAAAGGTTCATGTTGTAATAATGGTACCCAACACAGCACAGCCTGTAAAAAAAAGGGCTAAAATTAGCAAATACCACGTATCGATACTCTATGATGATGTAAAAAAAACAACCCAGCATGATTTACTTCTCATGAAAACAAAATGTAACATGGAAGGGAACGAGAATGCCATTTCAACAAAAAAATGTTAATGTGAATACTTTTTATAGCTCCCCAACTTCTTCTGAGGTCAGATCTAAATTAAAAGTTCAGGTTGGGATTATCTCAGTGAATGTCCCCACAGAGGCATGAACACAAACGTGTGTGTGTGTGTGTGTGTGTGTGTGTGTGTGTGTGTGTGTGTGTGAGTGCGTCCCATAAGGAATAAATTGAATCCAGAAGTGGGCTGCGTTCGGAGCCAAGTTTGCATCCAACTCTCCGCCCTCAAAGGCTCATGGGAAATCTGGGCACTACACGCTACTCGGAGGACAGCCTCCCTTTTTTCACGACCGACGCTTTATTTGCACACAAACACACAACAGCTTGCGCGGCTGCCCTTATTAGGACATCGGGCTCCGACTCATTGTGGACAGCTTAACCTTAACCCCAAAGTTAATCATGTGGTTTTGCTCAGTCAAACTTAATCAGGGCCGCATACCTGACGTCGGTGTAAAACCGACAAGAAAAATCCGACTTCCTGCATTCCTCCGTAGGTGGTGTTGCCGACCCCTGTTTTCGTGTTTAGTTTTAGTTCCTCCCAGCAGTTTATTTACACACAGACCAAAGTCACAACAAGAGTCCCAAACGGGGAAACCGAGCAAGTTTAGATTGAAGTGCGAGTGATGTCATCACTTTTGCCCACACACAATAACAACCGCTTTCCATATGCTGCCAAGATCCACATTTTTGAGTCTTAATTTTACCACCACCGACTCAAACATTCTAAATAAGTTGTGTGTTGTTTCTTTCCTTAGCTCCAAAGCTTTTTCCTACCTATTTTAGCATGTCGGGGGCAATTTTATTCCCCCCACGGATTGGTTATTTCACGTATATGCACGGTTGTTGTGCTGTGCTGTGTTTTACGGAGGGTTTTTTATACCCTCAGATATGTGTTTTTCCACCTTCCATGTTTAATACCATCTATTATGAATAAAGATGATCATGATGTGGAAAATGACGCGCTCGAACAGAGACGCACTCTTCGTTCAGTGCCAGTCTCTGTCTTCTCCAGTGTCTTAAACGCTGCCAAGAAGCCTCAATGTGGGCCACTATTCAGAAGATGCTTCAGATACACTTGCTCTTTGTTAGATGTGAGATAATGGTCTGTTCTTCAAGAGGAATCCCACATTGTGGACAGTAAAAGGCGATGCATTTACTCAAGTACAGCAGTTTGATCAATCGGACAGTGCTGCATTCAAAGGCTTCATGGTTCTGTCCCCGAACTGCTTCCGTCCCCATAGAGGCCCATTCAGACGCCATCAGCTTGTCTTGTTAAATGGAAAGTAATTGCATTTTCCCCAGAAGGAATTATGGTGCCATTGGTTTGATGGACTTTGTTAAATCGTTTAGTCTTGAGAATCGTTCCAAAATAGATAAAATTAGAGTGGGATTAGCAAAGGCTGAGTCTTTTTGTTTAGCCACATTGGAAATGTCCCCTCTGATGGAGTCTATGAGCTGAACCTGGGTTTGGTTTTCATGTCGTTCTGTCAGCAAGGCTTGGCCACAAATACGCAAACACCAAAACCGTTTTCGTGCGTGTTCATACCACAGTAAGGGCCCACCACATGATGATGCTATCCCCGAAAACAAAACCTAAAGGATGGTGCAGAAAATATTTATTTAAACCAAAAGGGTAAAAATACTTCAAATCTACATAAAACCTAATTATGTGTTAATACAGCCACAAATCCTGCTGTAATTTGCATTTGTAGTAGGACTTCTTAAGGGTCAATGAGAAATCAGATTTTCTTTTGTCAGACGTGCATACATATGGCTACATATAGATAGATAGATAGATAGATAGATAGATAGATAGATAGATAGATA
>CAJRST010001113.1:1971895-1986331 GCA_907169785.1 Menidia menidia | reverse complement strand
AGATAGATAGATAGATAGATAGATAGATAGATAGATAGATAGATAGAGTAAAAGTTTACTGCTTAAATCACATTTGTAAACCACAGTATCATCAAGTTATTTCCCTGAACAGAGGTTTAAACTTAATGTTCATTTGCACATGTCAGGTAACTATAACATGAACTAATAACTGTATTTTGCAATAATAGACATACAAGAGAATGTGTTATGACGTAAAACCTATAATAACAATAGTAAGAAACAAATCAGGGTTCTTTTTTAACTTTATCCAACAAAAAAGTGGATCAAGTTTGATGGGCTAAAACTGAAAGAATTAGCCAGAACTGGCTCTTAAACACAGAGAATAGGTCACCAATGTGATTTTAGTGGTTCCAGTTTGATATTTTAAAGCTCTGAAGATGACGTTCTAACTCCCCAAATCTGCACAGTAGGCTACATGTGTTGGGCCTGCTTTTACCAACTCCCATTAAACTTTAAATGCCTCTGAAATGACTCTTTACGTCGGACTGAGCTGGTTTTCATCTCGCCTTCCTCCTTAAAGATCAGCAAAAACAAAGCGACCCCCTCTCTCTCTATCCATCCCCTCTCCGCTGGGCCCTTCTAAACAACTCCGAGGCGAAGAGGGAGAAGAGAGAAGAGAGAAAAAAAACTCACAGGCGGCGAGCAGGACGAGGATCCCGGTCCAAAACGTCCCGCACCGAGCCATCATCTCCGGGGGACGGACAGCCGGACAGCTGGACGCACGGACGGACACAGGGGCGCACGGTAGGTCCAGTCGACGCGTCGGTAGAGTCAGCCCCGTTATCAGCCCCTCATGTACGCATAAGAGGGGTGGGTGGGGGGGGAGTCCAGATGTTTTTCATCCAGATGTGGTTTGGCCCCGCCTCCCCCACTGCTGCCTCCGTTTTTCTCGGAGTCTCGCTGCTCCACATGATGTGACACGCAGCCAGCGCAATGCACATCTGGCCGGAGCCTGCACCGCTGGATAAAAAGCGCTCTGTCCCCAAAAAAAAAACACAGGCATGGAACCTCAACCCCATCGAATCCTCATTCTGCCCAGACGACTTTTACGCAGTGTTTTTTTTATTTTATTCGTCTATTTTCTGGCCTAAGATGTAGCTGCAAACAAAAAAACGTCAGTTTCCTCTGCCTCATGCTTTTTCTAACTGTGTATATAATTATTCCAGCTCATGATTGAGGTTATAGTAAAAACCCCAGAATGGAAAAGAACATCGACCCCGAAGCCAAAACACGCTCAACGTTTCTTTTTGATTTTGAAAACTCCAGTTCAATCGTTTCTAAGTCGTATTGGACACCTCCCCGCGGTCAGTGATGCTCTCACTGTGGACAGGTTTGGCTTTTCTGACCCGTCCAGATGAGTGGGCTTCATACCTGGACGTGCCACAAGTCTTTATTTTAGGGAAACTAAAACTTTTCACGGTTAGAGGTGTGAAAAATCTAAATACAGACGGAGGCCGGATGTAGAAAGATCTTTGTTGATTTATTTGAAAAAAACAACAGAGGCATGGAGCAATTGGGGCAAAAACCAGACAAAGACAGACACCAGAGAGACTGGAACAAGAGGAAAACCTGGTCCCAGCCAGGGCCTGATAAGGAGTAGATACAATGTGGGAACTCAGACACAGAGTGATTGGTAGGTGGTGGCAGATGAGGACAATCAAAACTGACAGAAAGGGGGGAAACAAAAACGGAGAGACACTGAGGAAAACTTTGGGTGAGAATGTGAAACAATAAAAAGAGAACTGAGGCAACGCAGGCATGAGTGTAACTCCACTTTCCCAGTTTTAACACCACCTGATTCTGATGTTTAGGCCCAAAGAGGACCCACGGTTGAAACAACAACATCCTTTGGGTGATGAACTCAGACTTAGAAGAGCTCATTCTCATCCCAGCTGCCTCTCACTGGGCAGGTGAGCTCAGGTGAGTTTTTGCCCAGTAAGGTTTGGGCTGTTTCCTCATTGGGAGGAACAATAAAATGGATGTCTCAGGTTTGCTGCAACTACAAGATGCCACCAAACGTTAAATGGCACCATCTGAGAATTTAAAAAAGCTCCGGTGGTTTTGCATGTTTAAAGCCCCAGGCCATGCTAATAAAAAGCCTGGTGGCGCTTGTTACGTATTTACAGACGCCAGATGGTACTAACGAGACGCCAGATTGTGGTTGAAGTAAACTCAATTGGACCCTTTTGACTTCCCGTACTTTGTTCTGACAGCGTTGACAAGAACAGGGTTTTTTTACTCGACCGATTTAGGTAAGGTCTGCCAAATAGACAGCATAGTGCAGTAGGGAATATATAAAAAGCATCCCCACTAAAGATTGTTTCCAATATAAAACTAAATCCAAAAGGAGAAAGTTGTGCTTCGGTTTTTACCGGACCCTTTTTCCTGCGACACACGGTCTGTTTTTACCGTGTTTATGTGCGCTTATATACGGGGTATTACGGTATTGTGCGATTGAGCTCAGCTTTCAGAAGGAAAACAACATTTGTGTTACATCCCCACGAAACAAGGGAAGCACGGTTTCAAATGCCACATTAGTCAAATCTAACGTTAGACCACAATGAGGTGTTGTCTTTGGAAAATCAAAACTCCACAACTGCCAATAATATCACAGATAATCTGCATTTTCAGACTCAAATGAATAGAAAACTCCCCATTTATCAGTTAAATTACACTGGTCCCTAAAAATCTTATCCCAATCCTTCATGTGTGAGGGTTAAAACCGTATGACATGTTAGATCTGGTATTTATCTGCTTTATTATCTGATTTTTTTTAATTAAAACTGACACAAAGTGAAAATCTGACATAGAAAACATGGTGATTTGGTCAATTTAGCCCATTTTTCCAGAACATTTCAGGACAAATGGGGACCCAGTTGTTGTTGTTGTGTATTGCTGTGTCTATAAGATCTATTTATCTCAGAAATGCTGTACTTTAAACATCATTGATGGTGATTATATGACATTTAAAGAGCTCATCACAGAGCTGCTTATACAACTCATACATAAGGCCTATTTTAATTTAATTTCTCTTTGTTTTTTTGTTATTTTGGCCACATATTCCCCCCAATTCGGTCACTTGGGAAACCGGAGGAGCCCTACGTTCCTCATCCTCTGTGGAGAGACGCGCGTTTATGGCCCCTGAGGAGCCCTGACGGCGCACAAACGCGTGAACTGTGACCCGGAACTCCGTTTCTCTCCGTTTCTCTCTGTTTCTCTCCGTTTCTCTGTCGTGTTTCTGCCCCTATAGAGATGAACCGGAGACTCCTGCTGGTGTCCAACTCCACGCTGCACGGCGGCGGGTACCTGGAGCACTGTCAGCAGCACATCTCCAGCTTTTTCGGAAAGTAAGTGTTTTTGGAGTTCTTTTTGGCGCAGGCGCAGATGGAAAGACGCGCGTCCGCGTCCGGAATTGGAACCCACGTCCCACCGGGTCACCGAACGCCAAGTAACGGGGAAGTTTCCAGTCCTAAAACACGTTTGGATATGAGAAAAACACGCAAAACACCCGTGAGGAACGTTCTCATGACCGTGGGTCGTTTGTGGATTTCAGAAATGTGAAAAGGGTGCTGTTTGTTCCTTACGCGCTCCACGACAGAGACGCCTACACCAAGACGGCCAGGGACAAGTTCAAGGCTTTGGGTAGGTCTCCACAACTAGTTTAGAGTCAGTTCTTTTTAACATTTACGCATCGATATTCAACCGTTTCCCTCTTTCAATGTTTTCATCACTTTCTCTGGAATTTAACAGCTGAATTGTTTCTACACTTTGTGATTCTCAGTGTGTATTTTTATGTATCTGTTTTTATTTATGAGGTTGTCTTCTGGAATTACATTAAAGGCTCTATTTACTCTTTATTTATTTATTTATTTATTTATTTATTTATTTATTTATTTATTTATTTATTTATTTATTTTCTATAGTGCATCTTGGGTGTTGTATAGATTCTTTCCTGTGTTTATTATATTCCATTATTCAGAGCACATTGAACACTTTTGCATTACTTGTATAATAAAGAAAATATGTTATTTTATTGATCTGCACTCTTAATGGTTGGTTGTAAAAGATCAACAGTTGGTGTTTTATCACAGGAGATCAAATATTGACCTTTGATTCCTTTATGATCGTGGTCACCTTTACTCCCGGTGCAGCACTTATCTAGTCCATGTGTATTTAAAGTTCAGAGGTCAGAGAGCTTATAAAGTCTGAGAAAGACACAAAATCTGGACTTTTTTTATTTGCTTCGCTCAGCTTTTAGACACAAAAAAAGCTTCCTGAAAGGCCCAGACTGAAAACAGAACCGTGTGTTCGGCCTCTTGCAGGTTATGAGGTGGACGGCATCCACGAGGCCGCCGACCCCGTCGATGCCGTCCGGAGGGCGGAGGCCGTTTTCATCGGTGAGCGGCGTGGAACCGGCCTTTCTTTTCTCTCTCTCGCTTTGCTGCACGCTAACGGTTTGGTCTGCAGGAGGCGGGAACACGTTCCGGCTGCTGAAGAGTCTCTACGACAACCAGGTGGTGACGGAGATCCGGAGGAGAGTGATGGAGGTTGTTAGAATTTGACTATAATGACTCACTTTAGCATAGTATGCTATAATATGATCTATGCAAATGACTGATCGTCTTATTCCTTTTTAGAAGTATACTTTTGTGTCAAATTCTCTGGCTTTAAACACAGATTCTCTTTTTTCTCTCTGTTGCATTAAACACACGTCGTTAGGTCAACACAAACACATTTTGTTACCACGTTCCTATGTTATCACCTGGCCTGTTTAGGTCAGAAGTAACTGGCCAATAAGCACACTTGTTTCTGGTCCTCCCAAAGAGTTTGGGGCTTTTTTTTTTTTTTTTTGTAGGGTTTGAGAGAAAGCCATCATTTATTATGTGCAACTCATTAGGATTTAGTGTGACGATGAGGGTAAGTATGCTTGAAAGATGAGTAGTTTCCCTTTTTCATCACTTCATTTAAAGACATGAAATCAAATTCTAGGATAAATTTGACATATCTCCACTTGGCATCCATCTGAGGACATGCTTGTACATGTTGTTGAATCCAGCTAAAAGCTTTTAGCTTTAGTAGCCCTCCCTTTTCTAAATTTTTCACATCAGATAAAAAAAATATATATATATATTTTTTTAATTTGGGGCTCTTTGGCGACAGAGACCCAGAGAGAGGTTTTTTGTTTGTGAAGAGCCCAGCTGATATACTTTAACTGTGTCCAATAAATGTTATTTTAGTACTTTTGTTTATTCTCAGGTTTCCAACTAAAGAATCGGGTTAAAAAGGTGAAGCAGCATGATGAACCAGAGCCTCTGGGGCCTGATTTACAGGAATTGGCTGCCTTCTTTTGGGAAGCTTTTCAGAAGCGTTGTGGCTTAAATTTAGCCGGTAGATAATTCAAACTTAAAGCTTCCAAAAGCCCTCGGGGACGTGACTCCTGCCCCTCTCTTCCAGGACGGCGTCCCTTACATGGGCTCCAGCGCGGGGACCAACGTGGCCACCGCCAGCATCAGCACCACCAACGACATGCCCATCGTCTACCCCCCCTCCTTCGCCGCCATCGGCCTGGTTCCCTTCAACATCAACCCGCACTACCTGGACCCCGACCCCAACAGCCGCCACATGGGGGTGAGCCATACAGACCCCACCTTTCCTCCGCCGTATCCACTAAATCCGGCTCCGTTTGAGGCCTTTTTCCACGTTTTGGATTGACTTATATGTGTCACGCATGTTTCTTCTAAAGAAGAAAAAAACCCCTAAAGAGGAGGGAAGTAATGTTTAATTTTTCCATAAAGCCGGAGGAAAGAGTTCGAACGGGACATAGTTTGAAGTTGGGCAACATGAGACGTTGCGAAACTGCTTAGCCGACGGAATAAAGTGCGCCGTCAGCAATGTGGAACGAAAAGTTTGTCTGGTGTTATGATGTTTGACGCTTTGCAGGCTGGGATGCAGTCTAAAGTCTGCCAGAGAAGATATGTGCAGGCTTTGGTTAGTTTGTTTTGGATTTGAATGAAACTTTAAACCTTTTTTGGAAATCGGCAAAGGTTCGAACTGGAGAAACTGGATGCAAAAAACGAGGAAAAAAGACACCAGACACCCCAAACCCCCCTCTTCCCTCCAGCTGTTTGCTGTTTAGATATTTACATTTGGGAGGGTCATGAATAAAATACTTAAATTTGATTTACTTTTGGTTTCTTCCGCTTGTTAGCGTTCCTAAAGCTCCCCCTGGTGGCGGCTTTTGGGTATTGCAGCCATAAAGAACCAAACTAAACACAATCTGTTAAATTTCTTTCTTTTTAAATGTTTTTCTGGCAGCTGTTTTGTATTCGGAGTTTTTATCTGCATGGTTTGGGTATTTCTTTTTCACCTTATGTCATTCTTCTTTTTCAGGAGACCAGAGAGCTGAGAATCACTCAGTACCACGAAGAACCCGAGACTCCCTCTGTTCTGGTGAGCGACGGCAAAGAGGAGCAGATGAAATGTTATCGGACAGATTCTGATCGTTTCCGGCTGTGTTTTTAGGGTCTGAGGGAGGGCTCCATGCTGCTGGTGGAAGGGAACAAAGCCACGCTGCTTGGAACCACAAATGCCCGGCTGTTCATCAGGTAACGCACGGCAAATGTAGCCTCATATTAATCTTATTTCAGCATCACTTAAAATGAACTTTATTAGACCTCAAACCTTATTAGCCTAACCAGTCCAAACTGTTTTTCTTTAACATTAAACAAAGTCCTCGCCCTTCAGTTTGAGGACTTAACCTCATAAAAACCCTGCTTTTGATAAAATGGTTAAAAAACAAAGACAACTTGTTAGGCTCTTAAATGGAATGTAAAAAGAAAAATGAGTTTGGTGTTGGATTTTATTAAATATAATCATTACCATATCATTAACGACTTTCTTTCTCAAAGGTAATTTTTACTCTACAATAATGCAATTGGTCACAAATATTTATCGGATGATGAGTGGTTTTATGTGTTTATCTCTTGGTCCCAATTGCCACCAAATCCTGTTTATAACTCACTGTGAATATAATAGAAAAACAAATGACTGAATATTTCTATCATGTTAAAAGTGAGAGAAAGGAACAAACAACCATCGTAGTTGTGGCTGTAATCTCAAAGTGGAGGCGTCGTTTTCAGTCCAGCTTAAAAACCGAAAGGCTTCAAAGGCTTTTTGCATTTTCAGGGGGAAGAAAGCAGTGGAGTACGAGCCAGGCAGCGACCTCAGCTTTCTGCTGACCGACTGACCAGTCAAACACGAGCTGGAAGTGGAGCCATGCAACCACACCCACCGTATTCTTTTTTCCAGATACAATTGAAATAAATACTTGAAGAAAACATCAGTTATTTGCCTGATTTGCTACTTCATCCAGTAGTTTTTCTTCTTTAAAAGTAGTGATGAGTCCTTATTTTGTGTGATTTATCAAAGTTTTAGAGCTCAAAACCTTTAGATGTCTTCTTTCTGTTTAAGCCTTTTTATTTAAATTAACATAATGACAAAACACTGAAGGGAATGTGAACAGATTTGTTTATTTCAGCTCCAAAGGGAAATCATTTTTATGAAATTGTTAATTTTTACTCTCAAGGTGAAAGAATACATACATCAAAAATAGTTAATATTCATCAGGCCAGAGGAAAAAAGACGGTATTAAATATAAACAGTAAACCCATTACACAGGACAAACATTCAGCTAAAGGACTGGAATCAAATCGCTGTGGTCGGAAAACTCAAACTGGGTTTTTGCCCACAGATTCTGAAGCCTCTGAGAGTTAAGTCGTTCAAACCTCAAAAGCGAAGCACCTGAATTCACAGGTGAAGTGATTCCAGCCCAGAAATGAAAAGTTAAAAGTCGTCTGTTCGGGAAAGTCTCAAACAGCCCTCGAAAGAAAAAAACCCCCAGTTGATCCGCATCAGTTCATAAGAGCCACATGATTTCAGAGTGAACCAAAGCCAAAAGTGCAGTTCACCAGGAAAAAGGTGACACGGTTTTGGCACAATGGAAAAGAAAAGAAAGCAGGACCCCCTACCAATTAATGCAATCTTCCAAAACTGAAATGTAATCAGAAATGATTTAATATTCAGACACAAAACGCAGTAAATGATCTCTTTCACCACATGATCTTTAAAAAAGCTTAAATGATTGTTGTAAAGTTAATTTCAACATATTTGATCAGTTGTTGTCGTATGAAATAAGATCTCTTGGACACATTTTCTGTTGAGTTTAAGAAAACTTTAAGAAAACGACCAAATCTATAAGTAGGACCAGAAAAATGCTCGATAAATAAGTCTCAGTGATGTCCACCAGTAGTATAAGCGCATTGTTACGAGCTGTTGAGAAAGCGGTGATGGAGTGGTTTCGTTCAGAGGCAGCAGAGTGAAGCGTGGAAAAGGAAAAAACAAACAAAAAAAACATGATCCGGGATTGTTTTCTGGATTCGTACATTTCCAATGCCATCATCAACATTAATTCATGGTGCAAACCCAATATGGGCAAATAGCAAAAAAGTTGTTTTTTTTCTTCTATTCTTAAAAACATAACACACAAGCACGCTCATCAAACACAAAAAAAGCAACCCGTCGCACTTTTGTTCTCAGCGAAGCTGCCAATCACCACTGAAATCGGAGGAAAGTCGTCTTACAAACAAGAGAAATCTTAAAGAGGCCTCAGTGCAGGAAAAAGGCATCAAATTAAGGACTGACCGTTCGCTAAGCTCCGCCCCCAGACGCAAATTATTCAAAAGAAAAATACCCCTTATTGCGTTTGTTATGCCGCAGATTTCAAATAAGTGACCCCAAAAGAGCAGCGCATATGGAAACTACACCTTGCGTTTTTCAGGGGTGGAGTTTAACGAGCGATCCGGTTTACGGGTCAGAGAATCTCCTTATAAATGACGGCGATTTTAAGGAGAGGAGTACAAATGATACAAAACCCTTTCTTGATTTAGTTGAAAAATAGTTGGACTCACCAATCTGTTTGCTACAAAGTTTGTACAAAACACCCGGAAACAAACGCCCCCTCCAGGTCCCCAAACTCCACGCAGGAAGCAAAAGCAGAGGCTGAAAATACAAAAAGGGTAAATATAGAACTGCAACCGTCATCTCAAATCGGGTGGTTGGATTTCGGGTTGCTGCCTTATTGCTGGTTCGGTGGAGAAAAAAAAAAAAAGTTTTCGGGTCAGCTCTGTGGGCTGTGGCTAAGCTCTGGTTGCCACGGTTGCCAGTGTTTGTCTCCCAACTTCCTGGAACCCCAAGTCTTCTTCTTCCTTCTTCCAGGATCCAGCCCCCAAAAACCAGCACTTGGACCGGGATCCAGCCCCCAAAAACCAGCACTTGGACCACTTTCGAATCTCCGTAAAGTTTAGAGTTTAGAAAGGCCCCGCATACACCTCAAACGTATCAGCAGTTTTGGGCAACGAGTACCACTGGCTCGTCGGCCATTTTGTGATTTGACCAGAGAATGTGCAAATTAGATATCAGGCCAAACTGTGTGTGTGTGGGGGCTCAAATCTCTGTACAAAACATGCCAGAATGTGCCCAGCGTACATGCTGGTTAATAAGTTAAAGGATTAGTTCAGCAGTGAGGGAAATGCGCTTCTCTCAGATACGTCTAATTGTTGCCTTTATATCAAAACCTGTGTCTAGATGTGCTTTGGTCCTCTGAACTAAGATAATTCTCCCACAGAAGCCCTTTGTGGACCTCCGGCTCTCACGCCCAGCTTTTCATTCCCCCTAAAATGGTGAACTATTCCTTTAACGTCCCGCGTTTGAGATGGAAGAATTAGAGCGCTGAGGGTTTAAATCTGTGACCAGTGTTTTTCCCGCCTTCTCGCCTGGCACAAACGCAATCGCAAACTATAAGGACACCTCATTAAAACTTGAACGAGTACCGTTATCTGCCGCCCAACAGTGGATACAGTGAATTCTCTCCGAGCCGTTTAACCCTGATTTTCTCTCTCTCTCTCTCTCTCTCTTCTAGGCGTCGGTGTTGCCGTTCTCCTCCGGCTGCAGCTGCTCCTTCTCGATGCAGTCCTCCTTCGGGGGGCGCACCCTCTTGAAGAAGCCCAACTGTTTGGAGCAGGAGGAGAATAGATGAGCGGAGGCATTCAGTTGTTTTTCCGAGGAAAGGCGACCACGACAAAACAAGATGGCGGCGGACGGCCGGCTCACCTTGTACATGATGAAGATGAGCAGCGCCAGCAGCAGCAGGCCCGCCAGCACAGCCAGGGCCACCACCCAGCCCGGCACCGGCTGGGGGGTGTCGGCCACCCAGATCACGGGCAGACTCACCTGGAAAAAAAGGGGAAGCAGCTGAGGGGAAGAACATTCTGCTCCCTGATCACTTTTTCTGGCTGTTAGTTTGACGGAGCTCCTCATTGTCTGATAATAAAATAGTATTCCCAGTCTGTATGATGCTTCATCTATCTATCTATCTATCTATCTATCTATCTATCTATCTATCTATCTATCTATCTATCTATCTATCTATCTATCTATCTATCTATCTATCTATCTATCTATCTATCTATCTATCTATCTATATACTTCATATTCAGCGCATAGATAGGAAGAACGGCTGATAAAAGAAAATCAGATTTCTCATTGATCCTTAATAAGTCATACTTTTAAATAGAACACATGCAAATTACAGCTTAAGATTTGTAGCTGTATTAACACATAATTAGGTTTTATGTAGATTTGAAGTATGAACGTGCACGAAAACGCTTTTGGTGTTTGTGGCCAAGCCTTGATGACAGAACGACACGAAAACCAAACCCAGGTTCAGCTCATTGACTCCATCAGAGGGGACATTTCCAATGTGGCTAAACAAAAAGACTATCCATGTAGAAAACCTGTATGATGTGATTTGCTGTGTCTGTGTGTCTTACAGAGGTACTGTTTGAAGGCAACTCCAATTCCAGTTTCTTGTAAGGCATCTCGATGACACTGAAGGAGGCCGGAGAACGAATCACATACGAACGATTCTGGTTGTCAGCCTGAGAGAAACACAAGAAAAACAATTAAACAAATATTCCATTACGATTTAGAAAAAAAAAAATCGCAGACTGTACTGCCGGCAGTCTGAGAAACGACCCTCTAAGTACCTTCAGGAACGTGTTGACGGCCAGGCGGGAGTTGATGAAGAGGATGGCGTTCTTGTTTCTCTCCAGACGGCCGACTTGACACTTGAGCCGCATGCAGTCGCTGGTGCATTCCTGCAGACACGGGGGGGACGCCCGGTTACCCGCGGTCAGAAAAAGAAAAAAAGAGGAGTTGGTATAAAAGCGGCGGCGGGTTCCCCACCAGGGTCTGCAGCTCATTCTGCGCGTCCCTGGACTCCAGGTCCCGCTTGTGGACGTGGTTGCGGTTTCGGCCCCCGGTCTCTTGGTCTCTGGGGGGAGCCACGGTGGTGACGTTCTTGCTCGTAACTGGGTTCTGAAGAAATAAATAAAAACAGACCAATTTTTACTGCATTTTGCTTCTGTTTTTTTTTTTTTTTTTTTTTTTTTTTTCAAAAAATACAGCTGTTGTTTTTCAGGCACGAGCTGGGAAAACTGCCCACAACTGTTTGCCGGTCTTACGGTGACGTTGAGCGGGTTGATCTCGATGTCGGTGGTGCAGTTGATGGGCCCCTCCGTCTTGAAGTTGATGATGTAGAGCAGAGAGTCGTTCTTATAGCGGTACGGCCACTCCACCTCCAGCGAGGCCTTGCTGATGGTACTGGGCCCACTGTTCAGCAGCTGAGGAGCCAGAACTCCGTCAGAATCTCAGTTAGCACTCGTTTTTAAATTTATCTTACACATGTACTTGTATTAAACCCATCTCATGAGCACAAAATTATCTTTGAGCTTTGTGCCAGACCATTATCAATCATCAATATTTGTCTTATTATTATTTTCCAGCTACATTTGAGGAGATGAAGCTCAAGACTTTTGCAAAATGCAGTGACTAAAAACTTATGCAATACGGAAGATGTTTTAATCCAAATGTGTGCTTGTTTTACAGGATACAACCAATCAAATGGCAACACACGCCCCTCTGGCTGACGCCTGTGTGCTTTTATACCTCGTAGACGTGAACTATCGCTGGCCCGATGTCGTCCCCGACCACAGGAGTCTCTATGGGTTTCCATTTGGCGATAGGAAGCAGCACCTGGCTGGGAGACACGGATCTACGGGGTACGACACACGGAGCCCAGGTTTGAATGCAATTCAAAGTCAAATAAATACCTGTGACACATTAAAAACCGCCGACTGGCCATTCGAGTGTAACATCGATATGCTATTTGTTTATACAGACTGAATAATTGTCTTCTAAAAAGAAAGCAAAACACTCTAAAAAAGGGGGTTTAACACCACCAATGAGCTGCTTTGTGCGTCTTACCCTCTGATGGAGACTTTGGCGAGGACGGCCAGTTTGGTGACGCTGCTGACCAGAGGACTGCTGTTCTCAAACTGGTTGGAGCTGAAAAAAAAAATCAACACTTTGGATCACAAAATAAGTCTTTCCACATTATTATTCCTGGAAGATAAAGAAAAAATAGTCCGAACGGGTAAAAAATGTGCATAAAAACTGATTAATGACGGCCCAAAATAGTTGGCATGACACCAATATCAAACATGTCCTCTGGCTGGTTGGTTTCAAACCAACGGAATTAGAAAAATCCCATAAAAGCGGTAAAAGGAATGATCCCTCTAATGTCCGGCAGCTCTGACACGCAGCAGCGGAGCGGAACCACCAAAAGCAGCCCGAACCTCTCATTAACATACCTCTCAGCTGCTAACCCCCCCCCCCCCCCCCCCCCCCCCACACACCCACAGAAACACAAACACAGTGGGAGGAATGTGAAGCCTGCGAGCTGCTGTGCCGTTTCGGGGTCACGTAGATGAGTTGGGCTTAGCTTTAATGAGTGGAGCGTGCAGCTCCTCAGAGGGCGGACGTTCCCTTTCTGGACACTCAACTAACACCACAACTATTTTCGCTCACCATTGTGAAAAAGACAAAACAACAGAAACTAAAACTTAACACTCTTAACAGTCTATCAATCAAAAAAACAGAAGTATGTGCAACTTTAAATAATACAAAACTACAGTCTGTGTTTTCCCTGTTTGAGGAAGTACAAAAAACTGCTTTGACCTCAGACAAACTAGCAGCGTGTGTGATTGTTTTACGTGTAAATGTGGTAGGAATGACAACAAAATGGAGCAACTTGTGTTATAAATGAGGATAATAAGGATGGGGGCCCAGATGGGGTAGCATGAGCACATTTATCAGCACGACTACAGCCCAGCAGGTGGAGCCGTTTCCCACCCATCTGCTACATCCCCGACCTGGTTCTGGAAGGAGACGGACCGAACGCACCTGACTATCTGCAGGTCAAATTTGACCGACGTGTCCTCTTCTGAAAGCTGGTGCACGCTGAACCTCAACTCAGCCAGGATCTGAAGAAAAGAGGGAAGCCAAGAACCAATCAGAGAGCAGGAGGTGACACAGAGAAAAACAGAAACCAAACAAGCAAAAACAAAAGTTGTGTAAAACTAAGATGAGAGATCTTTTGCCTTTGTTCTAAACATAAAGTTTAACTGTGTATGATTTATTAAGTGAGACCTTATAGTCCAAGCTCGCTGGTGATTGGCTGTAAACTGACCTTGGTTCCTCCCTTCATGGGGTTTCCCAGGTCACACACCACCATCTTGGTCTGGTTCTCCTTCTTGTAAGCACAGGACAGCCTGGACAGGGTCTGGACACAATGACCAAAACACGCACAACGCTGTGAGGGACCGAGCCGTGTCTTTTTTTACATGATGATCGAACATCTAACACAGAGCAACCGGATCCAGAAACGATTCAGAGAGGAGCTCTAATTAAGGACTGGGGATCACAAAAAGCTATCCGGAGACTTCATGCACAGTTTGTTTTTACTTTTAGCTCCATTTTGAGTCAAATTTTCCTCACATTTGTCAAATGAATAGAAACTTTTCCACTGGACGAGCTCAGACCGATGCTTAGCTTGAGAAGGGAGGCGGTTCTCGGGTTTTATTGGATACCTGACTGCGGACCACCCCGGTGAAGTCGGCCTGCTGGGGGGGGTAGACGTGGAGCTCGGCCTCGTAGGCCCCCTCCCCCGCGTTCTCAGCCGTCACCTCCAGGGTCAGGGCATTGTCGTCGCCGATGTAGATCTGGTCCCGGTCGCTGCGGCCAATCGGGGAGCGGCGGGTACAGTTACTCACGCGGTTACGGTTAGCCCCCCCCCCCCCTGTTTTCCGCACAGCAAACGCGTAGGCAAACAGAAACATACCTCTTCACGGACAGCCTGAGGTCGGGCTTGCAGATGTTGTCGTCTCCGCAGTCCAACAGGATGTGAGCCTGATGGAAGGAAAATTGGAAAGTCGGAAGGGGGGGAAGGGGGGGGGACAG